>WAAD01014650.1:7755-72583 GCA_013389945.1 Fregata magnificens
CATGATGGCAGGTGAAGAATGGTACAGAGAGAGAGAAACAAGAGTAAATTATGTTAAGAGTAGAATAGTTACTATGATACAATACCTGTCTGCTCCAGCTGGCACTTGGACAATTAAGAAGGAATGATTTTCACCATAGGCAATAGTAACTTTGTCCTTGATAAATGTAATCTCCAGAGGCTAGGGATAAGGGTAACCCAAATCTACATGTAACATCCAGGAGAACAGAAGTAACCTTGAAGAAGGCCCTAAGCTTAAATTTATTTTTTTTTTTAACTTGACTGAAAATGAGGTTGTACCCCAAAGGACACAGAACATGCTATAGGACACAATTAAAGAGGAAACGTGCTGAGAATCACACACAGAAACTTTTAATGTCAAATTTTTGAACACAAAGCTCAACCTTCTGGGAAGAGGAAAATTAAATGTATGGATTCTTGCAAGAAATTGTTCTTAAATTCTTCTCAGAAGATCCTTTATTTAGCTAGCCTATTTATTATGCTTTTGGACTTCTAGTTCATTGGCTAATGGCGCTTTAAGCTCACTTTTCTTCTGATCATACAGCTTTTGCTAAACTGTTTGAATTTTTATATGCTGATTGGGGAAGGAGGAGAGGATAAATGGAAAACAAAAATACAAATGTAAAGACTGAAGGTTGCAAGAAGACACTTTAATGGTACTGCCACTGTTTTCTGTAGTCATCTGTATTAGAGAGCTTACTGTGCAGGTCAGAAATCCTTTAAACACCTGTGTAACTAGCAGCTTTTGAAAACTGATAATGATTATATTGCATGATCTTTAGAGAGAATAAAATGCTTTGTAGAACTCACAGAAAACTTCTGATTTATTTTTTTTTATATTAATTCTGTAGGCTTAAATCTATCTGGAACCTCTTACTATGAATTTTCATAGAATAAAACTACAAATATAAATTGCATACTAGACCCTGAGAGCTCTATCAGATAGAGCAGTATTGCTGTCATTAAAAAGACAGATACTAGTGGAGGTGTAGGCAGGAACTGGTTTAAAAACTGTAGTATCCAGACATGCTGATGGGTTGTACAAGTAACTAAAAGAAAAGCTGCAAATGAAAGCCACACACCCACACACAAAATTTTTATTTCAGGACTGCCAAGGAGATTAAGTTCCATGAGGAAGTAGCTATCTACTAAAAACCCAGCTTCTAGTCCTGGAAAATCTTAAAGATCAAAGCATTTCAAATGAAGTTAATTTACCAGTCTAGCATACTGGACACAAGGCTTGTGTAAGCGACAGAATTCTTTGGTTCACTGGGAGTTTCAAAAAAATTACTGTAGGTAAATAAGAATCTAATATTTTTAGATATGGTGAAAGCTCATCTAAGGTTTATTGGAATAAAGCAGCATGGTTTTTGACTTTTTTTGAGTAAAGAAACAAACCATCAAAATAGTATTTGAAATGAAAGCTCTATCCAAAAAGAGCTTTAGGATTGGGTATTTAGCAGCTTAAATACATCTAAAGGGAGATGTATTTAAGATCCATGGAGACCCATCTACTACCACAGAAAAGCACTTGTACAATGAGCCAGAACATGTAAACAAAAAAGCTGAGCTGGCAAAACCAGCTACTTGTTTCTAACAGGGCGGGCTGGAACCCCAAAACTGTCCTTTGCTGTCATTCATAAACTTTATGCAAAGATCATAGAATATTTAAATAAAAATTAAAAAGGAGCCTACAGTAGAAAGACTCGTCTGAAAACTTATACTGCCATCCCACTGTACGGGGGCAGTAAGAAGGAAAGAAAATTGAAACTGAAAAACTGTCCAGTAATGGAGGGCAGGTACTGAAACAACCCCAGAGAAGAAGAAAATTACATAGTCTCCCATTTCTACCATGAGATCTCAGAGCTTTAATCCCAGGGAAAAAGTAAACAGAAATGCAGAGCAGCAGAGCTCATCGTGCTACACAAGGAGCAGCTGGTCGGGAGCCAGATCTGGAATAATGTCACAGAAGCCATTAGGCAGCCTCACAAACAGCTGGCATGCTAAGGCAACTAAAAGAAATCTTCTCTGGTAAGTATGATGTTAATAGTTGACTTTGTTTTTATCTTTTTGCAGTGTTTTTCTATTACTGCAAATCTATGTTTTTAAACACCATTTTCATTTAAATCTAGCTTAGACTTGAAGTCTTGATCATCTAATTCAACAAAGCCATTTTTACAAGAAGAAGATTCCTAAAAGAGATTATTGGAACAGCAATAATTTTTTCCAGAGTTTCCAAAGAGTTACAGGCTAAATCTCCGCTCAAACTGCACAGCCTGATTTAAGAGCTGATAGTCAGAAGTTCAGGAAAAAGTGGGCCCTCAGTAGCCAGGAAAACTCTCTGGCATAATGACAAGGCAGAGACGAACACCCCAGAAGCCTGAAGGTCCTTACAGATTTCATAGCAAAGATGAATGGCCAGGTCTACAGCTGATGCAAATATTGCTTTAATAAAATGAGCCAAGTCACTCCGTCACTGGCAGCTCTGTACCAGATTCCTCAGTTCAAAATCTCCAGTTCAAAATACTAATTTTCTTGCCAGAAGCACAAAAATGTACAGAACAAGAAGAAAAATTACTAAATATTTTTCAAAAAGTCTACCAGTACCCCTGAAATTCGATTATCAAAATTCATCTGGAAAAAATATATATGACTCCAGAAATCCCCAAAGGACATTCATTTCTGAGAGATTCAAGATGAGACCCTGGCTCAAAACTAGAAACCAGCTGCAGCAATTATTTTTGAATACTCATATTCCCTTATGCAGATTTTGCCTTCTAAGAAATAAATACTCTCAGACTGACAACCAGAGTCACTTACACCTAGTTAGGGATATGCACTCACTATTATCTCAGGGGATTTATGTAACCGTTTTTTTCTCCTGTCCGTCGAAAGACTACCTACTTAGACAAACATACGTAAATAGTCCTCATTTAGNGTTATCCTCAGTATGGTCTCCCTTATTAACAAAACTATTAATCTAACTGTACTTTTCAGATAATGCAGTACCTTCATACCCAGTTCCCTTATCAGCTAAACTAACTTGTTGCATTGAAGCAACCACATAGATCTTACACTGTAATGTGAGATAAGATACAAAAATGCAGCCATGATGATCTATGTATGAACTAATTTTTGATAACATAAAACACGATTTGAGAAAATGTCTGCATCAGTGCAGTAGGTCTGCAGAGCAAAGTAGCTGGTGCTGACAATCTGACATCCACACTGTAGCTGTAACTCTGGACTGAATGCATATTAGTGGTCAGAGTGCATCCTTTCAGTTTCTTTTCATCAGGAAGGAATCTATCTTATACAGTCCAAAATCACTCCACAGTGTGAACCAAAAATCAATAAATGGGGATGATCAGGAAATTCCCTTCTCTCTCCGTTCTGCACACTAACGTAGATGCAACTTGACTTGCAGTAACCTTGCAGGGTTCTCTTTATTCTTTACTTAAAATTACAAAATCTTCATTTCAGTGTTACAGGAAGAACAAAATTTCTGTTCAGCCTCATAGATGGGAAGGAAATTGCCAACAGTGTTTTTGAGCAATGGTTAGGGGTGGTTATATTGATAGTGGAAGCAGAGAAATTGCAGAGGGTGCAAAGACAAGAGACCACACAAGCGCAGTAGATCTCTGTGTAGTCGTAAGCTAGCTGGCAAGAGATGACAAGGAGAGAACCTTATATTTGAAAATAAGGTATTCAGAAAGTGACATTGACATTTGTTAGCTGCAACACTAACACACGAGCTACCTGCAAGCTAATCACCACACGGGATAATAGATCACTGTGAAGCTGAGGCGTAATACTTTTTAATGACCTCACGAAGCTAAGATTCACCTATATGTAGTTACAACACACAGTGCAAGATCTTTTGTTAGACTAAAGGGGTTATTCTGTCTCCTAGTGGACTCATGATTATTTGATAGACTGGTTTATTTGACATGAGTGGTTTTCAATTAAAAGAAACAAGCACATTGACTGGCATTAATTGTGCTTACGTTCTTCAGCTAATAATCCTCACATCCCACAGCAGCATTTCTAATTATTTTGCTTGACCTTGATATCAAACTAAGCATCCTACAGCTACTCAGGTCGTCCTCTTCATTCTTAGCCACCATTGCAGCTTTCCCCACCTTTTACGTAGTAGGAATTTTGCTATATTACAAGATATATTAAATGCTGGCTTCAGCAGTTCAAAGAGCTCATCAGCAAGCTGTTTTAATATTTTTCACCAGTGACTTTCTCAAAGACAAGCAGGGCTGGTAATATCCAGAATAGACCGGATATATGAAGTCTGGAATATGAAGTGGAAAAGGACAAAGTGACCAGGTTAGTCCCAGAAACTTGAGGTGGAGAGACAAGAGAAGGCTAACATCTGCTCTTACACAATCTCATCTTCTTTTTTCAACCACACTGGAAAACTGAGGTCAATGGGTTTTTAAAATACTTTGGCAAATTTTTTCACGGAAGATGCAATATTTATCTGCACATTATAGAAATATTCATTGTGGTTCACTGTTAGTACCTGAATTAAAACACGGAGGAAAAATCCTAAAGCTTCGTCAGCTAAGTGGAAACATTTTCTAATGGACTATGCCCAATAAGAATTTCATTTCTGAAACTTTTAACATAAAATCTTAGGCTATTTTAGTGACAGACTTATTTATAGAGACAGAGATTTTAAAGCATAAACCGCCCCCCGCCCCAACCCCCAAGGAACTTGTGCCTTCTAGCAAAAATGAAAAATGTCAGTCAGAAAAATGTCAGTACATGTGGCTTTATTTCAGAGGAAGCAAGTGTTTCTGAATGCTTTCTGGAGGCATTTCAAAGTCATTTTCCAAATATGCAAAGTAGATACTCATGTCTAAATTGTTAGCAATGTAAGATACATTGCTACAACAGCAGGGATACTTGATACTATGGAATTCACACATCACAGTTACAAGTGTAGGAAGAAAGTGGAGCTTTGAAATCTTAAGGGTTAAGGTCCTTTATACTGACTTGTCATTTTAAAAAAATTTAAAAAAACTTTTCTTTTAAAAGAAGAACATTCCATAAAAACTGAAAAAGAGTGAGAAGGCTTCTATAACCAGACAGTGTACACATTAAAGCTAAATCTCAACCATTCTCTTAAAACGTGTGAAACTTTTTGTCCTGTTTTTCCCCCTTACATTGACAACAATCCACAGCGACTCAAAGCTGCTGTACCTTGAAGTACAGATTCTGAATATTTGTGAGGAAAACTCAATAAGGAGGCCCAATTGGTTTAGCTGCTTGAAAGTCTGCATTACTGTTTCTTGTAATCCATCCACTATATACCTTAAGAATTTTTTTTTCTTTTGCAGAATAATGCACACCCTGGAGTTTCTTTTCCAAGAAACTGATTAAAGCCAAGCACTTAGCCTGGTACAGCAGGTGAACAGAAGATGCAAGATGTTAAACATGTAGATAGTTTGCCTACCCTTTTGTTGTTGCTATGGGGTCTAAAGAGACATAGCTGTGACAAAAGTATCTGTGCAGGACCTTTATGCAAGGATGAATTTTATTTGATCCTAAATAGACTTTAAAGGCAGTGAAATGCATGCCACTGATCTGTACCCCGGGAATCTCTCCAGTAAAAGCAGGCTGCTTATTTATTAGGAGCTGATTATGTGTCACACACATAGTCACCCAACCTTGAATTATATTAAACAGCCTAAATACAGACTTAAGTATGGTTCATCTGGATTAACTCAGGAAGATAATGATATAAAAGCTTGGATCAGATATAGACACCCTTTTTAGAGGTATGGAGCACAAGCTGTAAGAATATGTAAGTAATATCCCTAAAGAGCTACTTGTCTGGCAAATAGAACTTTTCAAAGAGAAAGATTTTTTTCTATATTCTGGTCAGATTAAGTAGTTTTGCCTTATGTCTTTTATTAATACAGACTTTCCATCATTTTTACAACTAATTTTTAAAGGCCCCAAACTAAGATCCAGTTGCCAATAATTCCTCCCTCTTTTAAAGGTCAAGGAGCACTTTCTTCCCCTCTTCCCTCCTCTCTCTCCCAGGGCAGGAAGGTGTCCAGCATCACAGAGCTGAGTTCCCAAATTCACTTTCATTGGGAAATTGCCTCAATGAAATCTTTTAAGAGCTTCAAAATTATTTTTTTTCCTGCAAAACAATACAAAGTGTTTGCCAATCTGTGTTAAGAACTGATATTTGGGTCTGTACTGGGTCTGGTTCTGTTCAATATATTCATCAATGACCTGGACAAAGGGATAGAGTGTACCCTCAGCAAGTTTGCCAACGATACCAAACTGGGAGGAGTGGCTGACACGCCAGAAGGCTGCGCTGCCATCCAGCGAGACCTGGACAGGCTGGACAGCTGGGCCGAGGGGAACATAAGGAAATTCAACAAAAGCAAGTGTAAGGTGCTGCACCTGGGGAGGAACAACCCCATACACCAGTACAGGTTGGGGGTTGACCTGCTGGAAAGTAACTCTGCTGAGAAGGACCTGGGAGTGCTGGTGGACAGCAAGTTGACCATGAGCCAGCACTGTGCCCTTGTGGCCGAGAAGGCCAACGGGATCCTGGCGTGCATTAAAAGGAGGGTGGCCAGCAGGTCGAGGGAGGTTATCTTCCCCCTCTACTCTGCCCTAGCAAGGCCACATCTGGAGTACTGTGTCCAGTTCTGGGCTCCCCAGTTCAAGAAGGACAGGGAATTGCTGGAGCAAGTCCAGCAGAGAGCTATGAAGATGATCAGGGGACTGGAGCACCTCTCTTATGAGGAAAGGCTGAGAGACCTGGGTCTGTTCAGCCTGGAGAAGAGAAGACTGAGAGGGGATCTTGTTACTGCTTACAAATATCTGAAGTGTGGGTGTCAAGAGGACGGGGCCAGACTCTTCTCAGTGGTGCCCAACGACAGGACAAGGGGCAATGGGCACAAATTGGAACACAGGAAGTTCCACCTGAACATGAGGAAAAACTTCTTTACCGTGAGAGAGCACTGGAACAGGCTGCCCAGAGAGGTTGTGGAGTCTCCTTCTCTGGAACTATTCAAAACCTGCCTGGACGCAGTCCTGTGCACCCTTCTCTAGGTGTACCTGCTCAAGCAGGGAGGTTGGACGAGATGATCTCCAGAGGTCCCTTCCAACCGCAACCATTCTGTGATTCTGTGATTCTGTTTCCAGCCCTCACTTAAAGATACGATTGATTCAGCAGTGTCCTGCAGTTGCTACGTCAACAAACTACTTGCAGCACTCCTAAAACCAAGTCTGATTCCAGAACAGCCTGTGCAAGTTCCTACTTGGGACATGACCATCATACTTTTCAGAAGACATTAGACATCTTTAATGACTCCTATTGCATTTCCAATGAAGTCACTGCTTTTTTATCTCTTAAATTGAAATGTCCTGGTGCTCCATTTTCTGGTATTAATGGCTGAAGTCTGTCTGCTTGTCCTTATAAAGACAAGTAAAATCTGAGCACTTAGCTGTTCTGTGTCATTTGAACAGCACTTTGCTGCCTTATCCTTACAGCCAAAACATTACAGTGAATCTGTTAATGTGGTAACAATAAAACTTTTTCCTCTAAGAGAATGCATTAGAAGACACTGTTTGATAACATACCAATAGACACCAGTTCCTAGTGGTGGCACGGAGCGATAGAATATACTCAGTGTTAGGCGTGCATGAACAAATGTATCTTCTCTCAATGTTAACAGATTTCGTGGGGCAAACTGCCTGAACAGCACAATTAAAATTTTCCCATGAGAATAGTTTAAACCATGCTTAAGAAGGCTTGATACTGCAGCCACTTGAAATCACTTCAGCTTCAGCAGCTTTCCTATTCAAGGTTGTTTTGGGGTCCTCAGCACATATCAGAGATACTCCATGCCTCTCCAGCTCACATTCATAACATTCCATTCTTTTTCCCTTTGATAATTTTACTTACACATGTAAGCAAACAGTAGAAACTGTGTCAGAACATTACTCCTACAAAATGTCTAGCATAGACAGGGTAATTTGGAATGGATAGAAATTAAGGTCTAGTAAATGTTTCTTTAATTTAGTAGTACTTTAAACAAGTGCAAACACCTTCTAGTGAGGAACTTTCATAAGACACTGCCCCAAAATGTGATTTAAATGCAAACTTCCATTGAGCAGTCTCTTGATTTTGGACCTAAGCCAGACTCACTAGCACTAAATATGTGCTGCTGTAAAGCAATTTTTGTTAATTTGCTGGTGCTTCTTCAGTAATTTTGTAATTTTGGACTACCACTAATTTATCTTAGGTGTAGATTATCTAATGTTACATACCACAGTAATTGTTCCTATTGACATGCATGCAAACATAGTTCAAGACCCTACTGGCTACTTACATACAATGAAGTATTTTGACTTTGGGGTTTTTGTTGTTGTTCTTTGATTGCTTAATAGTACCTAGGGAACAAAAAGAGTCTTCCACCAGAGTAGGTTACAACACTGAGGTTTAGACTAGCGTCAGAGCTCCCCTCTAGTTACTTACATCGAGCACACCACAGTTTTACTAGCAGTAGGTGGCACGGTGGGAAGGCAGAATGCTAGGAAAGAGAACGTCATTTTGCAGGAAGCTAGTGTTACCAGAGCTGAGTGACATTTCTCAGACAATTTGTGTGCTGAAAACTTCATTTCAAATTGATCAAGGTAATACGTGAATTTAGGAAAGAGTTATTTAAGTGGGCAAAAGGGATAGAAAAAAAGAGAGAAAGATCTAAGATTCAGAAGTTGTAATTCTTATACTGAACTCTTTTTCAACTTTTTCATTTTAAAAAAATGGGTCTTTTAATTTTTTGCCAAAGTTTTAAAAATTAAGAACCTGCAAAGAGATGTGTTCTTTAGAAAAACGACTAACTGACCCTTCTTTCTGCCACTTACAGTGTGAGATAGATCCAAGAGCCATTATGTCTTCACTCCCAGAACCACTCTTAATGCAGTTTTATAGTTTAGATACAGTAGCCCTGAATGTGGCTCTTTATTTCAGTATCTGAACAGATTAGGTTTGTAGAGCACAAAGCTAAGACGACAAAGAGACATCAGCATTTTAATATCCAACCTTCTGACATCCCATTGTGAGGAGGGATACACTCCCTCTAACACTCAGCAGCCTATCTTTTGTGCACTATATTTGGTTATGGACAACTGGGTTCATATTCATGTTGCGAATATGAAAAAACTGGAAGCACAAACCTCTGATTTCCTGAATCCCTAGGTTGTAGGTAACACATTTTTAGTGAGAAGACATAGACCTTCTCCAAAATTCTAATACTGACTTTCCTCTTTGCAGGTTATCTGTATATGAGACCCAGCCCTGGGAGCAGCTGGTGGGGAGAAGACACCCTTTGAGAGTCCACCAAAGCTTGGGCACAAACTGCTATGCTTGAACAAATGCCAGATACTCTTCAACATCTGGCCTATTGTAGCTGCTACAGTGGTTTCTACTGTTCATGCAGAGGACAGAAAACCTCCTCAAAGGCATCTGAGACCTCACCTGTGCAATTCCTGCCATGTTATTTCTTCATGCCTCACTGTGCCCTTGTGCAAATCATTGACAGGTTAAGTCTATCCCTAAAAGAGGGGCAAAGTAGACAGAAGTAGAGAGTGTAAGGAATGGGTAAAAGGTAGCTGTAGAGTTTTTCACAGGGAACAGCAATGGAGGACTTTGTCTACCTTAGATTTTTCACCAAAGTTCCCATGATTATTGTCAGCTATGCTGTTTTCACAAATGAAACCACAGGTTATGGCTGTATTGCAGAAAAGCAATATTGGCCATTGGTATTGTAGCTGTTGTTTTCTCACTTCCCACTCGTGACAATTGGTAAGACTCTGCAGACATCTGATGGCAAAAATGGAAAATCTGGAGGTTTGAAATACAATATTTATGCAGTCACATTAGGTTCTTACTTACACCATATTAATTATTTTTTTCTGGAAACAGCTCCTGGTTTTGTGAAATGAGCTGAAAAGAACAGAAACAGCCATGGAAATATCTTAATTTCAGAGTCTTACTGCCCTTACAAGGACTTGTACAGATCCATCATCTAGTGTTCCTGATTCAGACTGACTTTGTTCAAGTTAAAGGACAAAATTTCCAAGATTGGCTTGTAAAATAATAGTCACACAGGAATTACAAAACAGATGGATTCATTAATTTAATACTTTCCATAGCTTCCTCTGTCTCCTGATCTTTGCACTGAGTAAATGTATTTTCAACCAAAATGTTATAAAAGTATGTCAGTTCTTTTAAAGGGGTTAGCTAATCCCTGAATGTGCCAGCAGACACATTAACGATCTTGAGGAAAACAAACCCATTTGATTCAGAATACCCGTTTATCATATTTTACATGATTTTCAGCCAACAGATCACTGGGACTTTCTTTAAATCAAAGCAAGCTAACAAGAGGAAAGGAAGGAGGTAATAGAAGGCATTTAGCAATTATCACCCTTTTAACAGTCCTGGTGAATTAAGACCATATGTTCCGTACACTCCAAAAATATCACACTGGTATCTGTTGTGCAGTTCCTTATCAAAAAATCCCAAGTTATATCAGGCCCAATACTTTAAAAGGATAATTATATTTATTAGAATACATAGCAATACACCTCTGTCATTAGCACCATGGATGTCCAGAGCTTTCCTTGTTCAGCAACATCAATGGAAGATGTGCTGAGGAGGAGTGGGTCCCATGTCAGGAATATTTATGCAGAGCGTTTAAACACTGCACAGCCCTCCTACTGCAAGCTTCTCTGGCAATGTTTCAGCATTAATCAACACTATTTATATCAGAATGGAAAATTCAAAATTAAAATGCATTATCAAAAAAAAAAAGTCAAATGGAAAAAAAAATCAAAGAAATTAAGTTCTTCAGAAATGGAAAAAAAAAAAAAATAGTGAAGGTTGTCATTTTCTTTCCCTTGAAATGATACTGTAAATGACTGCTAAATTAGGTTAGTTACCTCAGCCCATCATTATGAGAAAAATAATATTCCACTTAAAACACAACATATTTTGACTGTTCAGCACAGTATTTTTAAAAAGAAGAGACAAATACACATAGTTTATTGATACTATAGCACATATATGTGTAAAATTACCTTTCTATTATAAAAGCAATTATATCTATCTGAAAGAGATCTGCTGTCTTGTTCATTTACAGAGGAGCAGGACTGCACTCAAAACTGTGTAGTCTACAGAATTCGAAACAATATAGCTTTGAAAATACAAGGCTACCATATTTGACTGCTGAGGTCAACATAATTTTTGGACACTTTGCTGTTCATTTTGCCATTTTAAGAGACATCTATGCAGGCAGCCCAAAATTCCCAACATGGAAGAACTGTTCACACATTAAAAATATCGAATAACTTTTCATTCAAATATACTCACATGAGATCTGATGATAAGGAGAAAAAACCCAGCAATTTCAGGGGAGAAACCCAGAAGTGTAGTAGCTTTAACAGTACTAGAGGAAAGAGGTTATAATAACTCTTCAGACTACTCAAGGGAGAATGCTTTCTGACAGTCCTGGACCATGCTGCTTCTCCAGGCTCCTGTTTGTGCCAGAATGAGTGATAAAACCCAGCATTTTCCAATTATAACTTTCCTACAACAGTTTTGATTTCCCATTAGATCATTATTGTGAATAATATTTTTGATCCAGAGATACTTTCTTAGCAATTAAAATCACTTATTTCCCCTACATGACTGCTTGTTCTTAACCTGCCCAAGTGCAAAGCTATCTTTGATCCTGTCTTCACTTCAGTACATGGTCCTGCGGAGTTTAGGGCATTTGTGCTTTTAAATAAATCATCCTTAGTCTATGGTTTTTGTCATGCAAATTGAATGAATTGTGGATATGAATATAAGTATAACGTTAATTTCAAATTTTGGGCTCTAAAACCTGTTCACATCCACAGTTTTGTTGCTGACTCAACTCAGTTCAACACTAAATAATGGAAGTTGGGGACAGAGACAGATTCCTTACTCATTTTTTACATTAAACATAAGCAATGTTCTGGGGTGGAGTTTTTTTAGTAAACAAACTTACAGAAAGAGCAGCCATTTAGCTTAGAAGCTAATATTATTAATTCTGAAGAAATCCAGCAAAAGGACAGAAGTGCTCTGAGCAGAATGCAGATGATTTTATGACACATTGCCTGTTCTCTGTTGCCCACCTTCATCTTCTGGAATTTGCTCCGCTGCATATAGAGGACTGCAAAACTCATTTGCATCCCAAGGAAAGCACTTAAGACAGAGATTGACACAAATAATGTAATTGCTAAGGAACTCAGTTGAAAGAGGAGAAATGCTGCTCCCATCACAGTAGAAGCTATGGGACCAAACAGCTTCAGTGTCTCATATTGCTGGGAAAGCACAGCTACTGTTTGGGGATATGGATCTCAAGTGGACAGAGACGCCTTCCTTGCTGTACCCTTTCTGACATCCAAGCTATGCAAAGCGCATGTGATCAACAGGCCTGTCTTTTTCTATTTCCCAGTGATTAGCTCTCAATTCAGACACCAGGCCCGTGGTGGTGACTGTGTGCGTTACAAACTGGTGCTTTGGTTAAAGCCATACCTAATCAACACACGTAAATTGAATTAAGGCACTATTTGACCACATCTGTCTACCATACACGTAACGCAACAAGGAGGATTGCATCACTGTGCTTGAAACGCAGCTGCTACACGGTGTCAGGGAAATACATGTTTAAAACTTTTGATTCGTTTTCTTCTTTTAAACTCTCAGTTTCAAGACCTATAACTGAAAGGATCACCACGAGCCAAGTGTCTCAATGTAATACCATTCTGGAAACCATGTTTGCAACTGCTCAGAAGGAGAAACTTGCAGAAGTTCACAATTTCTAAAGGCTTTAAATAGGTTGGGAATATCGACTGGTTCCATGTGCTTCTCCCACACTAACCTGTAGGCTTGTGTGAAGAATTTTTTCCAACCAGAAGAAATCTGCTTTTGGAAGGGCCTGGTAGATTCACTATATTTTTCAAAAACTGGCTGAATTTCTGTTCCGGTTTGATGGAAACTATTTGGATTATTTCATGTGCTAAGTAACTATTTCAGTGATGATTTATTCTGTCCCAGCTGTATTTGGCTTCAGCTGAATGTATTGAGATTGGAAGGTTGATCTAACAATTTAAAGCTATTCACACTTCAGTCTAGCACATAAATGCTCCTCTATTGGTGGGGACTCCAAATAGTTTAGTGATTAACACAGGTTAACAAAGTCAATTGTTCAAAAATTATAAAGGCAAGGTTGCTGTGCTGGTTTGAAAGTAATGGGAAATTTTCTCCAGGGATATGTTCACGCTACGTTTTCTCTTTTCTCTCTGCAACACTGACCTAGAAAACTGAGGTTCTTGTGCAATTACAGTTTCAGGAGGTGAAGCTTTTGAGAAGACTCCAGATTTTGCAACACTGGTTATGCTGATGTAAAGACCTACTTGACTCCAGTTAGTAACATTGTTCCACGGTACAAAGTATAACGTGGAAACAGCAACTTTTTGACTTCATCCAAACCCTTTACTTCCATTATTTAAAATGTTGTATGCAAAACCCTCTAGTGGAGTTTACAGAGAGATTGAACACAGTTTTAAGGTGTGACTGGTCGACTGCATTTCTGATACAGAGATGATAGCAATATATAGTAGCCTGAAGGGAAGAGTGGACTCTACTTGTATAATTTTCTACTATGTATGAAAGTGCTCAGCTTGCAATAGTCCTCCGGAATCTCTCACTGAAATGCTTCTTTTTAACCATAATAAATTTTTATACTTTTACACAGTTTGGAAAGATTCTTTAGTTTGAAACTTGCTGTGGAGAAAGAAATGCCTACTCCCCCACCCAAGGGGCAAAGAGATTGGAAAAAACAATCTGGGGGCACAGCCTCTGGTTGCCGGCTCAGGTGGGTGCAGAGGCTCCTATGTGATTCCTCTGACTGTGCAAGAACTTGAGTAACTTTTCTGCCAGAGTCTCTCAAACTCATGCCTCTGTATTTGGTCACAAGCACATTTTGGATTCACAATCAATCCTGAGACAGTTTCCTTAAGTTAGCCTGGGATCCTCTGTACCCATCACGTGAGTCAAAATTCTTGCCGAGCAGAGCCACCAGTTGAGATGCAAAGCATAAATATATCTTGAAAAATAAAATAAATCCTTTGCGTTTTGACAGTTCAGCCTGTAATAAGATATCTTTTAAACAGTTATCAGAAGCTTAGATACTTACCATGTTGATCTTTTGGCATGAGACGAATATCGATTAATTTTAAATAGAAAGATAAATTATTGTAAAGCTGTTCTCACTAAGTATCAGGCTAGAAAATCTGTATAGTGAATTTTTAATTGAAGTTAGATTTGGGGTAACTGTTTTTAGTGAATAAAGTATGAAGGGTGACACACAGGGAAACACAACTCCAACAATTATCATGATGCACACAGCAACATCAGACTGCATATGCTATTTGCTCCATCGTTTCACAACATTTAAGGACAGAAAAAAAATTAATTCATCTTATTTGACGTGTAGATCATAGGTCATTGTAGTTCACTGAAACCAGTTTCAACAATTGTATTTAAACTACCATTTTTCAATCCTCCAAAGATTTTAAATGACAGGTGAAGTGTAAGAGAACAGAGTGCTTCATTAGCATAGCCTGACTCAGAGAACACCAGGCAAGCTCAGAGCACAGCTTATCCACCACTGACAACACGCTTTTACTTTTGATAAAGCCCTACTTCTTGAGAGAAAGGTGAAAAACTTTTGGGCAATTGCGCATCATCCTGCACGATCCAGGCAGGCAACCCACTGCAGCACAAGAATTCCATGCTGGCACAGGCACCAGCAATTTGTGCAAGTGTCTTTTGTAAAAGCTTCTAAAGCTTTAGTGGGGTAATGACAGTTAAAGACATAACATAGAAAAGCAAGTTGGGGAAAAGATCCTAGAAGCAGTGCAAATTGCTGATCAAAAATATGACACAAAAGGATACAAAATAAAGTAATACTACATCTCTTGACATACCCTACTGTCAGGTCTATTTTTGCACACTTTGCTCAATTGGAGAAGAAATAAACTCCATATTTCCATGCAGAATATGCATTTGTAACACCTTTCTTCATATTGTTCCAATTTCACAACTGCAACCAGGTCATGCTGGTTACATGGATACAAAACCTGATGTTTTTCTGGCAGCTAGTGACAATTTCCTTCTGTGCTATGGATTGGAGAATTTTGAGTGTTGCTGTGCACCGGATGGTAGCTGCATTCCTTCAGGGCTGTATTTAAGCTAAGAGGGCAGCTCTCCCTTGCTTACCATTAAGCCACAGTCAGTGTGGGAGAAGGTTCCTGGCTTCCAGAAGTCAAAGAGAAAGGATGGGGGCGGAGAGAGGCAAAGATCAGGATCAAGAAGAAGGGCTCCTTGTAGCTGTCACTGTGTTCTGCAGAAAGAAATCACAGGCCTTGGTGTCGTTTTTCTGCTGGTTTATTGCATATTCTAATTCTATTCTTTACTGTTTGCATTGTCACACAAAGAAGTTTGCTCCGCTTTCAGTGTACTTTTCTCTATTTTTCTCTGAATATACAGATATACAGTTGGAAATACAGCAGTCTTTCAGCTCTCTCTTCTTTCTGTCAGAAAGAATTTATAGCTATTTACAACTTTCACTTCCTTTTAATGTGGTTTTCTATTAAAAAAAAGGAGTTGATATTTGTGGAGGACCACCCCATTAATACTAATTGTTTCTAAATGACTAGTCTGTTTTAAAGCCTATGCAATTATTAGAATGTTAGTTCATTCTCTTGGACTAGAGAAGGAAGACATTTTAACCATGCGTAACAAATTCAGCCCAGTAAGTTACTGCTGTATCATTCAATAATATATGAAACATAAGGAGCGCAAAGAAGTGTTGCCAGGCTGCCCAAAATTTTGGATCTGCATCTTTTGTTATACTGTACAATTTGCAGTCTATCCAACTTCTGATTAGAATAATTTGCTATCATTCCTTATACCCATGTACAGAGCTTTTATAGAACGAATGTTTAGTTCTTCACCTAGAGATATCACTTTCTGTATCAGAGTGAGTTTCATGAGTTTAGGGTTTTTTTCGTCTTTTTTCTGGAATAGTCTGGGGCAAAAATCCACTGCCTCAGATAAATAATTTCCTTGTCCACAGTTATACGGCATGGGTCACACCATTGAGATGACCTTAATGTGGCCATTACAGGGCATTTCAGTAGCAGGGCATAAAAACATATTTTTGTACAAGTTTCAACAGTGCTGAAAAATATATCAGTCTCTCCTTGTTAGTAAGCATGAGATATATAAGTGCTAAGAATCGTTGCAGGTCTTTACAAGATCTTGCCTGGCTCATAGGTTTTCATAAGTCATTCTATCACCAGAGGAACATTTAAGCAACTCCGGCAATACAATACTTGTTTACTTGCATAAGCAAACAGCTAAATAAAATCTAAATAAAATGTGATCTCTTCTAAAAATGCAGTTTAGCTGCCTTAATAGCTGTCAAAAATTCCGCTAGAAAAACATGAGCCATTTCCTATTGCCTTTTGAAGCCAATTCTGCCTGCAGCTGTACTGTTGGTGATGCATGCACAAAATAGATTGTGTGCCTCATTAGGAGCAACTTTACATCTCGGATTCAGACACCAATCTTGCCAAATCAGCTGAAGTTTCCTTCTTCTAAGAATGAACTGCATATGCTATTTCTCAAGCAATTCCTAGTAGTGTTATCGTGGCTGAACATATATCAAATAATATAATCTGTCTCTTGAAAATTAAACAAATAAAGCTATGTTTAGGTATCTTATGAAACAATGAGAACTTTTCTCTCCGAAGCTTTAATAAATACTTCAATTCAGCATTGTATCTCAGAAGCAAAAGACTGTGTATCACATTCTAGTGACTCCCATTTGCTTTGGCAGTCCTCATGTAGACCTCATGTAGGAGCATGGCCAAATATGACATTTCAGCTCCCTTCATAGATTAGAGCCTCAGTTTTGATGCCTAGCAGAAGTTATGAGAGCGTTCATTAGCTCCATTGACAGTATGCTGTGCACATACGCAAGCTTGCTCTGCCTGAACCACTTGCCATAAAAAAGCTGCTTTTGTTTAGCCAGAGAAATGTTTAACTTGCTTTTAAAAACACCTCTTATGAGGCAATTTTCATTTACTGCATTCTACAGAAAAAAGCTCTGTTTCATGCCCGTCAGGGAAAGTTTACGATGACCTAACATCCAACGGTATAAAATTTCTCCTCATCCTTTGGGCTTGGCAGGATGTGTACAGCAGTTCCAGAGTTCCCTAAATACGTCTCAGGGCCCAGAAATATCCAAACACAAAACTTTTACTTAGCTTTGAAGCCCTGAGGTAGTGCGTACCTCTAGTAGATCCATTTTCATTTGGCTCCATCTGAAACCTGACAGGCTTAAATGTGCCTTCCTCTAGCAAAGTAAAGGGTTCCCGAGGACAAGATTGCAAAACAGAAAAATAAGACAATCAAATGAAATTCTAGATAATACTTAACAAGAAGTAACTATCTGACTTGATTTCCTATGTTTCCCAGTCATCTGCAGCTTCGATGGCTGACAAATTTGGCACCTCCTTTTTTCCTTTAATTTGGCACCTCTCCTTTTCCCTTCGATACTTTCCCCCCATAATGTAAACACAGAACTTCTCCTTTTTTGTCATGTTGTGACATTTTTAAAGCTGCTACAATGTTTTGCAAGTCATACATCAAGAGAAGCGTTTGCTGTTTATACACCTTAGAAAAGTCACAGCCTATTAGCACACTTTTAGTTCCCATCCGGGAGTCCACATGTGACAGCTGAACTGCACAGATGGAGATCTGTCATAGTACTCTGTTTAAATCACCTCTCCTCCTTTTGACCTGGTTGCATCACATGCTTTCCCACTAAACTGTGGCTTTTTGACAGGAAAGATGTTGTGAATCACTAGCACAAGGTTGTGGGAAAAAATGGGACACGCTAGAGCCCAGAGCTCTACTCTGTTGTAGCCTAGAGCTGCAACAAAAGCATAAGGAAAATAAGAGGGTTTCTCTCTTACAGAAGGGGTTGATATCTCTAGCGAGACATCAGACTGATCAGGAAAAGCTGTCTAGGGAAGATGAGGAAGGCACCTAATGTGACAGGTTGACTGCATCCAGAAAATACAGCCCAAACATTCTCTGGGGTTAAAATTTCTATTAACTACTTGCTCTCCCCACTCCTGTGTGCCTGTACAGCTGTACATCTGATCTGTGCATCTGCTGTTTCTGAACAGAAGCAAAGTAGAAATGACACCATAAGATGGTCTGCTTTTAATAAGACACTTCTGTTCTCATAACAAAAAAGTCTGTTCCAATGATAATTCCAAGTGCATTACAAAGCCAAAGGGTTGAGAACAAACATCCGAAAAAAAAGAAAGAATCGAGCCTCACAATTTTTTATTTTAAAATCAGGTCAGGTATAAAAGAATTAATGCTACCTTTTTTATTTGAAGTTGTATGTATTGTGTGTTATATAATACCAATAACAGTAAAATTTTGCCAAACAAAAAAAAGGATCTGTACTTCTGTGCAAGTTTGTGCTAAGAGATTCAGACTTTGTCCTACTTATAAAGCCACTTCAGATAAGGGTAGCCTACTTGCATCTTATTACTTTTCCAAAATAGCACAAAGAAAAAAAAAAAATCTTGAAAGAAAAAGGACTGAGTAGGAAACAGGAATCTCTTTCCTGGAAAATTATTCCAGATGCAGACAGCAAAAAAATACGCAACAGAAGAATAAAAGCCTTCACTAAAATATCTAAGGAAGCTTACCTAGATTCCAGAATTTCTGCAGGTCCTCTGTTTCTTCTCTCACTCCAACAGTTTATCTCTGCTAGGCTTAGGAAAACAAAAACAAGAAGTTTCAGTGAAAACGTTGATAAAAACAGAAACTTGATAAATTATAAGTGCACATGGGAACTACCTGAAAACTGATAGTGTGAAATTATTTCAAGCTGCATTGAACACCTACTACAAATAGGATTTATCTCCTCATGCCAGTTTTTCAAGAAGGCCATAGGAATAGCCAAAGGTGTCTTCTTCAAAACATTGGGTCCTAATTATTGAAAGGACACCTAGGAAATACTCACATGTTGGTTATAGTGCTGTAAAGTCTCATTATTTATTCACAGTGATCTGTTGATTTGTCAGTCCCAAGACAGGGTGTGTTGCAGGAATCAGTTTCAGATGACTGGTGGATGCAATGAGAATGTGGATTGTACAGAACAAAGGGCCTGAGACTCTAGGGGGAATAGGCTATAAGGAATACATCACCTAAGGCTTTCAGGGCTTCAGGTAGTTCCCAGCTTACATTCACTGACATTTCAAGGCATTTTCCTTCTTTGTTCAAGTGATGGATCAAGGCCAGGCTAGATGTTTCCATCCATGAATATTAAGATCTATGAATTATTTGGGGTTTTATCAAAACCTGATTAAGTTGATTAATTGACTCTTCTTAATCAAGAAAACACCCCCCCCACACTTGAAAGTTCAACTACATCCAATAAAAATTTAACTTCCAGTAACAAAAGAGGGGGTTTTAGGTTTTTTTTTTTATTTTGTCACTTAAGAAAATGAGATTTATCTTAAAGAAAGCAAACAGTTACTTTTAAAAAAATTAAGAAACTAAATTTAAATAGAATAATTTATGATGTAAAATTTCTATATTTTCTGTAATAAATGGCCTAGGAAGTAATAAATTTCTAATCACACATATTTGACCAAAATCAATAGGTAAATTTACCTATTATTGCCTATTTACTTATATTAAAGTTCTTCTAAATAAACTTACAAATCCTCCGTTTTTTTTAAATGTATCTGTCATAGTTGGGTAAGGGACAAAATGCAGTGTTGCTTTTTAGAGAGCAAAAAAAGAGGAAAAAATCTCAAGGTCTCCTCATGGAAGTTGAGATTCTTTGGGGACATTCAACCCAGACATGTGGAAAACTTCGACTGCTACATTAATTTCCTTCCCATATTTTTCATCGCAAACTAAATTTTAATGCCATAACAAATACAATACTGCAAAGATTCCATATAGGTTTCCAGAAAAGACTGTTTTTTCCCCCCAAGCACCTGATATCAAGCATTAGACTTGCATAAGGAGAATGCGTATCTAATAGAAACATCCGTGTTCATTGCCAGGGGGTGCTATTAGTCACCGCGGTAAAAACAACCAGAGAAATTAAGGTCTGTATTAACATAGATAAGTTCTAAGTCATCTCCAAAAGTCACTAATCCAAACTCTTCAGATCAGATATTAAATGTGCCTCAAGTGATCAGTGGCATTTTTAAAACAAAAGAATCTTTAATCGGTGTGAGTCTGGAAGGACCCTGAACCTTTCAGTGCTCCTCAGCGCACGTTTGCAGCACCTCACACCACCTATGAGCCTGAGTAGGCACCTGCTTTCCACCGCTGTGCACAGAAAGGATGAGGTCCGGTAGAATAAGATTCACTGTGTAGAGCAAACTGACCTTCACAGGAGCCACCTAAGCTACAGTGATAGGGAACATGGTTTAAGTAGTGTAGGGCGGAGAGGCTGGGTGCCAGCAGTTATGTGGGCACCGTGGGCTGCAAGAGGCCATGCGTCCTGAGTCAGCACCCAAGAGGGGGCGGGCTGCTGGGCTTGGGCCGTAACAGATGTGCTTGTGGGAGCCTGTCAAGGATGCACAGCCCCATGTCTCCTCCCTTGTGAGCAGGAAGGCAGTAATGGGTTCCCTGCATTTGACACCACCTACACGTTTTGCCTCTTTTTCTCTCACCCACTGTGTCTGAATTAGATGAGTCAAGCTCTGGCTTCTATTATGCTAGGATAAAACAAAGGAACTCCGGAGAAGATGAGAAGTTGCTCCAGGTGGTATCTGAGGGTTAATGGAGTAAAATTTGCTTCTGTGCCTGCAGCTACTGCCACTCGTCTGCTTGAGTAATAGAGCCTTAAACATTTAAGTGATGGATGTTAGCGTATGCCAGCTGCAAACCAACAGAGCAGGCTGTAAACACATTTTACTTGTTTCTCTCTTTGTTTTTTAATGTGCTCTTTTTCTCAGCTGAGATCCTGTCGCCTCTCCAGCATTGTATCACGCTGACATGAAGGGGCCCGGCCACTCAGGGTGGGGGAGGTACAGCCTAATATGACTCACGGTGTTCAGCAAGTTTTAGTCATCAGACTTACAGTACAGCTATGGTTAGCACCCCGACTGCAGCATTTCAACCATCGCAAATTTCCACCGCTATTCCTTCAGCTGCAACGAGCCATTCTTGTGTATCTGTAGGATTTTTTCATTAAGGCTGCTTGTGTGTGAACACTAGCACGTTTACATACCTTTCAATAACGATGTCAAGAGCAATGTGTTTCTAAACCTGTTAGATGTGAAGTTGAAGCTGTTACATTTGTGGAAGTGATTTTTTTCTGGTGATGCAGGTACCTGTTTCCTCACAGGACAGGACTTGAGCTACCTTGGCAAAAATCTATTTTCTGCCCCATATTTGACGGGGCCATATTCCATAGATCAGACTGTTTTCTGTGTAGGTAAATTGCTTCCTTACAAAACACCATTGGACACGCTTAAACTAGGAGCGTGGGGAAGCTGTGCACTTAGATGACACCCCCAACATACAGTCACTCAGATCCAGACTTGAGTGCACATTTTCTCCCCCACGTATTGCCATTTTATTTTTCAAGGAACCCATGAAATGGATAAAAAGTGTCAAGGCCCAGAAGGCACCAAGAGGCCCTAGTTGCCCTGAGCAGCCCCACCTGGGACCCCCACCCACAGACCTTCTGCCCATAGGCCCAGGGCACCATTTAAGCTCAGGCCTGGGTCCAGCTCTTCCCTTGAGTCATAGTGCAGATGTGTTTGTCTCCAGCTCTGCCTCTTGGCTGGGCTGTGGACCTGTGCTGCTGGTAGCTTGTCTCCTGGCCAGGCTTTGGACTTGTGTTATAGCCCTGTCTCTAGCCCATCTTCTGCTGTTCTTGGCTGGAGCCTGGGCATGGTCCATCCCCTCTGCTTTGCTGAGGCTGTTGGTGAACTGTGTTGCAGCCCCTGGCTCTGCCTGCCACGTCCAGACCCGTGGGACAGTGCTGTGGGTGAAGGCCACCAGCTCCTGGGTCCCTGTCCCTAAGAAAGCAGCTGGACCTTGCTGCACCCTGCAAAGACAAAGCTGGTGAAGGACCCTGGGAACAAGCTATGAGGTGCTGCAGGTAGGTTTGCTTTGTAACTGTAGTGCTGCCCATGCTTGTCAAACCTCCAAAATGTGTGAAGCTTGCTGGAGGCAAGACTTTTCTTTCTGGTTAGATGCATTGCTAAACAAGGGGTGCCCCAGGGTAGGTCTGTGTCCAGCTGAGATAGTGGCAACAAAATGCAAATAAGAAGACTCAATTCCATTAGGCTAGCCCAACTAAATATCTATTAACAGTGGATTTTTATCTTAATAGACTCCTCTATAGATGCATCTTTCTGTTCTTATATACATTCTTGGTGACTTATTTTTCAACTGCCAACTTCCAACATTGAAAACCTATGTTAAATTTGTCAAGTGGCTTAACTACAGTGCAGTGCCAGTGGTTTCTTTCCCTCTTGCTCTCTCTGTTTTCTTGAACTCTAGTGCTTGCAGTGTGATGGGTTAGTTAAGTACTGAGGTGTTTGCTGCTTGCCTGTTCTCTCACTGGGATCCCACAGTACAACACAAATTAAAATGAATTCTAATGCATCATCAGTGCCATTTATTATTTCCCCTTCTTACATCTGCTCTTGAAGCTTTTCGGCTTGCTCTGCCCTGGAAGCTTCTAACTATCTGTAAATAAGGCTGGTAGCCTAGCAACACTGACTGAATGCATTTCCCTTGCTGAATAATGCTGGGCATAATCAAATCAGCTTGTTATGCTATCTGCAGCATTAACACTATAAGTTGGAGACAATTACAAATATTTCATGTACATTGGCATCATTTTGAATTGGAAACTTTTTCAGCTCCTTCAAAAGCAGTCTGTACCCATAAAGTGAAGTAGAAGTGCTCAGCTTAGTAGCAAATAAACCAGCTCCAGAACCAGGTGCAATCATCAAACTGAATTGATTGATTAACCTGACCCCTCAGGGAGACTGAAGAGAAGACAAACACCATCTCTGAGCATTTGTGCTCACCAGCACAGGCAACCAGACAGGTTGGAGCCACTGCAGGTATCTGACATAGCGAACTGCCTTGTGGTGCACAGATGCGACATTCTCCTAGGCAGGAAATGAGCCCATGTCATTAAAAAGTGAGGAAACATCTACAAAAAAAGTCCATAGCACCATTTGTAATTCTTAGGGCTGTCTTGCTCTAAAGGGGAAACTTGCCCTGTCAAACTGTATTTACTGCAACAGATTTCAGGGGTGGAAGCAAGGCATAGCCTTCTCCCTGCCCTGTCATGCTTACATGCATGTGAGGAGCAGCACCAATTCTGAAGGGTGCATCTCCTGCTCTTTCCATGCCCTGCAGTATTAGGTTATTCACCCTAGTATGAAGAAGAGTGACATAAGTAATCTTTAGCCCCTGCACAGTTAAACAAGTTAGAGCTGACAAAAGCTTCTTAATTTTATATCAAAATTATGTCAGAACAAATTCTTCAGTTTGTAGTGCACTGTACAGACTTACCATCTTCTTGAAGACTGTATTTTGTGTGAGTAGAACTTTACATTTTCTGGCTGCTACATGCCTTCACTTCAGAACAAGGAAATTTTTGTTCTTCATTTTTAATTGACCTTTTAAATGTAAACAAGTTTGATTGGGCAATGAATGAATGGTTCCAGCATAATGTTATCACAAGACAGATTTGGTGATGCCAAGCACGAAAATAGCTCTGGCTTTTTCTCCCTCTTCTCTCCTCTACCACTGATTAGCACAGACATTAGTAGATAGCAAGAAATCTGTTTTTACTTAGCTTTTATAAGCTTAAGTACATTTTTTTTTTTTATTGCCTGGGAAGATACCTAATTCTATAATAAAAGTAGCCAAGTGTAAGAACCAGAGAAACTAAACCCCATTAGGATGAAGTTCAAACAGGAATTCATTCTGGCATTTTTGAAAGCTTTACTTATACTGATAAATAACTTCATGCAGCTTACAATACAAAATTTTAATTTGCATTTATATAAATATTACTGAATCAAAATAACCACACTCTTTTCATGTTCAGTTCTGCCTAACTAGCTTATATTGCTGAAACCTGGCACAGAATGTGATTTACAGCCACAGCAAGAGCTTGGTTTGGTCTTTGCCACAAGCTTAAAGCACATCTAACTCTGCTTTCTTAACTTGGTACGCAGCCCAGCATGGATGGGACTGAAGACCATAGGCTTGTAAGACAAATGCATTTATTTCCTGATACCTCATTCCAGGCTCTGCGACCTAACACTGTCTGCTGTAAGTAATTGTGTTTGCCTTCCTTTTTTTCTCACAAGGTGGCAAAGCTCTCTGCTCAGTAAAATCACTGCTTGTCACCCTGAGGCAGACCTGAGAATCGGTGATGTGCTTGCCCTGAGGTTGTTGCAACCTGGGAGGTAAAAATGGATCTTGCTACTGCAGATGAAATTGGAGTTTGGGAGCAATTTCACAGAAACCCTAGGAGATCTATTTGCCTGTTTCTCCTGTTAGCATTGCAACCTGTTTTGCACCACAGTCTCACTCCTCTCAATGATTACTTCTCTTGCTGTCAGCCTTCCCTTCCTTATTAACTGGTGAGAGACTTGAGCAGAGTTACCAGAGGAGGGCTGCAACCAGGCATCTCCTAAACAAATTCTGACCTTGAGAAAACCTATAGTAAAATGTGTGTGAGAGGGGATGCGCACAAAGATGAAACCAAAAGTGCCTTGAGAGGTAGCTGGAGGATTAGGAATGGAAGGTGAGGTGCAGAGTGGGACACTGGCAAGAAAAAGGTTGGGGGGGACTCCCTAACAAAATGGAGGATGAAGGGACAGAACTGTGATGTGAGAGGAATAAGATGTAACAAGACTTACAGAGCAACAACATGGAAATTGATGGAATAGCATTATATTAAAATGTCTGAGTAGAAGATAATTGACAACTGGAGTTGAAAAGGAGTGTAAATGCTATGAGTGGGAGGAAAAGCAAAATAAGGAGCTATGGTTTCGATACCTCTTCTGACTGTGTAAAGGTAGGAATGCCATCACACCTATGCACTCTCTCTGATTTGCTTTTGAGATTCATGGGAAGGATTTCTCTTAATCTTAAATATCCCCTTAATCACCCCTTTTCCCACTTTTATTACAGGGAAGGTTTTTTGTTTTCTGTTTCATTGCTGGTTTCTTAAACAGGGGAGAGCTGTCACCTCTAATAACATTCTCTCCTTCCCTTAAATGCAGAGAGATGGAGCTGCTTGTAGGGAGCTAAAAGACTTGGCTGGAAGAAGGAGAAAAAGTAGTGTGGCACCTGATCCTGTTTTTTAGGAAAACATTATTGAGCCAAACAAAGTAGATAGACTGAATAACACACTGAAACTCAAAACTGAGACCCTTTCCCCTGTTTACCTGGCTCCATATTTTGGGTGGGCAGAGTTAGCTGTGTATTTTGTTCACTAAAATCTCAAACATAGTGTAATACATGAAAAAAATCAGTTCGAGTACTCAAAGAAAATGAGCATACTTGAAAAGGAAACATTAAGCACATATCTGAGGACACAGAGCCTGCCTATATAGAGGTTTGCTGAGACCTTCACAGGACTGTATAAAGCTGTAACACTTCCAGCTGAAGGGGGACTGAGCAGCACAGCAATGAATGATCAGTGCTTTGCTGTCTTCTGATCCCCCCAGCCCCTCCTCATATCTGCAAACATTCATTATTTTCTGGAATGTCCTTCTGAAGCATGCTTCTTCCTCAGTGCTGCAGTGCCCTCCAGTGCTCAGAGAAAATGCTTTGGCTTCCATTATCAGGAATCCAAAAGACAGACACCATTTTATATGTTATTATAAGACTGTATAAGACTATATGTTATACCTACCTCTTCCCACTGCCCTCTGTCGCCCTGATCCAGCCAGAGGAACTATGCTCGGAAAACGGCCTCCTGGTTAGAAACCTGCCCTGGAAGCTGTCGGGCACTAGTCAGGAGTCTCTGAATCCACCTGCACCACAGCCACAACACAAAGCTGTGGCTCTCTGCCTGCTGAATGAGCCTGGCTGTCTCTGTAACCTGGGGCATATGCCTGCTGCAGAGCTGTGACCCCCAGCTTGCAATGGATTTTCTTCTCCAGGGCATCTCTTTTGATGCTTTAAGTATTTCTCACAATAAAAAAGCTGCCCGAGGTGAATGGTTATCACCTCAGTGAGTCATATTCCAAAATGGGTTAAAATACTCCTCTAACAAAAGTACTAACAGTGGTGTACACACTGGAGTTCAAGGACTGTGTTCAGAGTAGTAAAGTTTTCCTGAACACTTGAGGTTACAGGTTAGTTTAATGAAAAATTCTGGTTAAGCATGAGTGAGAAAGGCATAAGAGCGAGTCTAAGTATCCTTTGTGAGTTACATTTTTGCCATGGTATATCTCTAGTGCAGAGGTTTAACAAATTCCACCTAAAACATAGCAAGTGCTTTCCTAAATACAACTGAGAGAATCTGTAAGTCCAGAGCAGCTCAAAACAAACACCTGGTTAGACTGAAAAAGTTGAGGGTGGGATTTTCAGCAGAATAAAGGAATGAAATTTCAAGCTTCTATCAAATCATAGTAAGAGCTGCTCACAAAAAAGTATATTCTGACAAATTGTGTTTAATGGGGAGAATCATCTCAGCACTCTCTGATCTATGTATTTTTCAGTCAAGAAGACATCTTTTTAGAGAAGTTGCCAGGTGAACTAAAAGTTATACAACTAGTCCAGAGAGAGCAATGTCCCTCCCACATTTTTCATTCTCTTCCAGATGTGAAGTATCTGACTGACCACTACAAAGCTGGCAAACTTCTGGTCAATCCAAGCACTTGCAGATCAAATGTGCAGCATTCTGGTAAGTGAGATCAGTCAAATAAGGGAAGGGGGAGGTGAGGGGAGGATAGAGAAAGAAGCATACACAAGGAGATAACTAGAAGAAAGAAGGAGGTCAGAGATGAAAATAAGTACCTGTACTCATGGGAGAGATATAAAAAGGATAAGGGAGCCCATCAGATGCCTTGCATTTTGAGATTATGATCTTCAATCTCCCTCTACCTTTTGGATTCACAATAGCATTTTGTAATATTATGACCAAGTAATGTAATAGCATGGTCTTTCAGGGAAAAAATTAAAAAAATACTCTGCAAGTGATATACCACAGAGATTGAAAGTAAAAATGTGACGTTGAGTGTTGATAACCAGTGGTGGTAGGTTTTGGAATTGACAGACCATATTTTCCCCAGCATTTAAGTGTGAATCTCTTCCTAGGAAGAAGTACCTGTACTTTCAAGGCCCTTTTTCCAGCAGACTTTCTAAATATACTAGCAGAGATCATAACATAAAGGGGCATGTTGGTGTTCACAGCTGATTAGGAACAGAAGCTTGAGAATTATAATGGACTGTATTTAGCTAGTAGTTATGCTAGACAGGCTCTCAAAACTTGTGCTTCATCTTTTTCTTGTTTACAAATCAAGAAAAGCTGTAGAATCTGACCTCTAACAGGAGTATCTGGATCTGCCCACTGTCTCCAAAATATTATCCTCTCCTGTAAGTGTGTTCTCACCATTTGTGCTGGGCACTTGCACCAGGGCTGGGTATCATAATTCTGTGTACAGAGATGCCTAATTTTGACAGAATTGATGGAAGTTTACAGAACTTGCTCTGGCTACAGTTTTAAAGTACTGTTATCATTCATGTGACTTTGCCTGCACACACTCTGCGAAGCAGCAAGGTTCCTGACCAACTTCAAGCCAAGCCTGCTCTGATCCAAACCTGCAAGGACAGATCTCAGGAGGAAAGGGTGCCCCCAAAATGCAATATTATTCCAAATGTTTCAAATGAGCTTGAACAGAAGGTCAAATAAAGGGTATACTCATTCTGTCAGTAGCATTTTGTATAGACAAAAAAATTCCACAGGCAATCGGAGCTGGCCCAGTGCAAGGCTAGTCTCTTAGAATTTGAGATTAATTTTGAGGTTAAACTGGCAACTTAAAGCATTTCCCCAAAGTCATGGGCAATAAAGCTTCAGAAGTGTACAGGAAGCATGGTGCGAGCCTTAGAAGTGCTTCTTAAATGGAGATTAGGCTACAACCATATTTGTGAGTATAACCTTCAATAGTTAACCATCTTAACCAAACGATAAAAGGCAATTGATAGCTGGTCAACTGAAGTAAAGTACACAGTCCTTTTCCACTTAAAAAACCCTTATCATTTGCAAATGAATGCAAATTAATGTGATTTGTATTTTTGCATGTGTCATTACTCTAGAACAGCTTCGACTTACAAAAATAGAAATCCATAATATGAACAATTAATCTCTAATTTAAAACCTACATTAACATTTTCTATGTAAGAACAGACATTAATTGCATTAATAATGCAATTAATAATAACAGTGGTCATTGGATTTAGGACAAATTACTTCTATTCAGCAAGACTGCTTTTATTGCTCAGTCTGCCCTAGCTACATCAGTCTAATATGGCAGACACCACTGTTTTCATGGCTCTGGCCCTGTTTCTTATATGTAAAATATTATGAGTGCACATCTTACTACACCATCAAAGAAAAGTTGTTTTATACCAGCACTCATTGATGACTGGCCTCTGTTGAAGAGCTATGCTGAAGTAGTAGCACACATTAACCATAGCCCTCCAGGGTTCATATATGCCCCCCCCCCCCATGTCATGGATAGGCAGTTTGGGATAGTGATTTTCCTGTTGCAAACATCCTTTTCAAGTGCCGTCCTGTTCAAGTACTTTATGGCCCAGACTGAGCCTTGAAGAATCAGTTCTGACTTGTTACGTTTATTATAATCACATACATACCTGGGCACCAAGTTACAGATAGATTTTTGTGCTCACTTCATAAACATTCATTCTAAACTGAGGTTATTTTAGTGATTCTTCATAAAACCTTCCTGCCTTCTTAATAATCTCATATTATCAATCATTTTATTAGGTACCAAAAATACTTTACAGTGAGATTTTTAGCCCAGTTTTGCACTGATGATATGTGTTGCTACATTTATAAAGACAGTTTTCAGATCAGAGTTATCACATTCCACATACAGATGGATCCTTGACTCTGAAGCTAGTAAACATTTTGACAATGACCTATTGGCTCTTATTAAAATGTTGCATTTCCCCAAAGTCAGTAGAAATGAAAATATTTTTGGAGGTTGCAAACTGTTTTAAAGGATGTGTTCTTAAATGGTGCAAACAGAGGACAAATTAACAAATATGTGCCATTAATAGCAATGAACTTTATACTCTTAGAAAACAGAGGAAGATACTCTTATTGCATAATTTGCAGATTATTAATGATCTTTAGGTGATGTATTATCTATAGGCTAAATGCCAGCTGTACCTCACATTTTACAATCAAAATAGCAATCATAGTATGTGAAGTTGAAACTTAGTATTTTGTGACAAGACAGCCTCACTTCAACTTAGCTGGTAGCCAGTATTTTTAGGTGTTTGCTTATTTGCATGTCCCTAAATCTTGGGATGCTCCCAAATGGCACATAATTTAGGAGGTTTTTTCCAATAACCATATTAAAAAATAAAATTGAACCTTACTTCCTAATATCCCTTTCCAGTCTACATGAAATTCTATTTCTTGTTACTGTGCTGAAATAAAGCAAAACTTGTTAGCAGGGCCTTGCAGTTACCACTTTCAAAGGACCTTCCATCCTGATTCTACACCAAGCAAGCCCCTGCATTTATGTAAAGCATCATTTAGTTTGTCTTCCTCTGCAGTGTCATCTGCGGAATAGTGTACTGATACCTACTTTATCTTCTGAAGTATTTTGTCAATTAAGATGGCCATTTTTTTTAAAGGTTGGAAACAGAAATAAAGACACTAGATGGCAGCAAGCATCTGAAAACTGAGTTCTGTCTGTAGTCTGGCCTGAATCTAATAGATGTAGGTAGCCTTCCAGCTGTGAAGTGCCTCTTGGGATTTCTTCCATGGTTCAGCTGTTAAAAGACTGTCTTGCCAAAACGCTGGTGTTTTCTCAAGCTTCTGAAATACAATTTAAAGTCGGTGCTTTGCTGGTACTGCTTTCTGGATGAAAATAAGAAATTACTCTGTTTCAGCATCCCACCCCTTCTCCCTGCCACGTACCTATACTCAATTTTTTATTAATGATATATAATTGAGTAGGACTGAGTTCAAATGTTATCTTTACAAAGACTTAGCTGTAAACAGATGTGGTAACTTGGGCTACTTGCCCTGTTGAAGTTTAGCAGTATTGTATTCAGTATCAGCTCACACTGCTCAGTATCATCACACTTATTTAGCACTCTATTTTCCCTACTGCAGCAGCTTTAGGCACACTGAGTAAACACGTCCATTTTTCATGAGTGTCTTATCCGTCACTGCAATTTCCTCGAGCAAGATGATGTCTACTGCTTTATTAAAATACTCCTATTCAAGCTAACAAATACTTCTTAGGCTACTGTAGAGGGAGTTAACCATAGACTTCCTACAGATTCTGGGAAGCCAGATGTTTCCTAAAGATTTGTTTTTCCTTATTAGGAAAAAATGGATAATATAGGTATTGTATGCCCCTTTGTAAAGTGTTCTTTCACTGAACTGATTAATTAGGCAAACTTTTCAAGGGCTATTTTTGTATACATGCAGCTGTAAACTAAGGGTGTGCAAGGTATAGAACGGAGCATTTGCAGACCTTGATATGTTTGAGAACCTCCTATTTGCTTGCTTCATGAGGATGGATTTTGTGCATTAGTGTACAGGCAGGTATTGAAGCAGCACTGAAAGACCATGCAAACTCCTCAGTTCCACAGAAAGGTTTTAAATCTGTACATATTCACTTTAAACATGGAACACACATCCCCAGGAGCCTACTGCATCACTATACTACTCAAGGTATATGCAGGAAAGGGCTCAGGCCCAGCTTTCATCAATGATGACAGGTAAATCCCAGGAAGTATCAACTTTTGCCAGGCTTGTGTCCCTGGGTGGTTCTTATTTCATCTGTCATATGTGGAGTGTCTTCTCTCCAGGCAAAAATAGAGACCCTTTAGCTTGCTTGCAAAGTCTGAAGAAAGTGCAGGCCTGCAAAACAGGAGGAAAGAGTGTACAGCAAAAGTGACACCTGAGGCAGGAGGTTAGGTGTGAGCCCAATGGCTTGTTGTTTCTTGCTCCACAGGAATGTCATCCATGTCTCTGAAGCCAAGACTTCACCTTTTCATTGTTCAACCCAATTCATGGTCAGAGCCTTTCTCCTATTCAGTTTTATTTCCCAAATTTGTTTTCCAGCCTTCAGGTCACAGATTTTATTTTCATGGGTGTTTAGTGTGCTTCGTAGCACAGCTCCCTTTTGGGTTAATCTCCCCCTGCTTCCAGTTTTTTGACCTGCTGTTGCTCTAAAAACATGAAGCATTTTCCATAATTTTTCTTTCTTCCTCACTGGATTCTTATCCATCTTAAATATTCCCTTTGCCACAGAAAGAAGTAATGCGTGAAAAGAGGGAGAGTGTTTTAAAAGGAGTCTCGCTAAATTATTCTTTGTTCAAGTAAAATTACCAAAAATGTTAACCTCCAAACAAACAAGATGACGCTTCCTGTTATGTTATGGCTTTATCTTAGGCCTTGGGAATAGCTCCTACAAGGAACATAATGTCAAACATTTGTCAATGCTTGAACAGTTACTTTGGGTTTAGATTCAGAGGCAGTATCAATCAATGTAGTATACAACTTTTCAGCTCTTCCTACAAGGCCATTTCTGGAATTGCTGTTGTTCTGGAAGAAACACTAGTCAGCTGCAACAAATTAAAAAATATTTTGTCAGACCATGCAATTAAGTATGTTTTTTATTATCCTGTAAACATTTATAGAGCAGCACCCATTAATAAACTGTATGCTTTCTTTTATCACTTCAGCTCTGTGTTACACTGTACCAATGCAGCTTCAGGAAGCATTTTATTAGGAGGTGCTGAAGTCATTGTTAGGTTTAAATATGTAAGTATATATATAAATTAAGAAATAACTCTTGACATGGCTTGTTTATTAGCCATTAAGAATGAACTTCTTAGGATCTGTGAAAGGAAGAATCTTCTTTGTGGTCAGTATTACCAGCCATGGAAAGATGTTTACTTTTCCTTCCCTAATTCTCTATCTTAAAAAAAAAAAAAAAAAAAAAAAGACAACCTTGATTTTTATCTGAAAATGTAGTGAAAGGTTGGAAACTGTTTGCCAAGTTAAGCTTGTTCCCTTACAAGGAAATGCAGTTTTGGGAACAAATAGCATTCCAGTCTTTTCCCCAGTGGGCATTATGCCATTGTACTTGCAGACATTGTGTCATGGAAATGTGCAAGAAGGCCTGAAACAGCTAAGAAATGCATTGCCTAGTTATCTATTTATTTTCTACTACTTAAAAGCTACTGTCTACTCTTATTCAGCAATAGAAAAGGACACAAGCTGAGGCTTATGGCTTACATGTTTTTCTGCTCTATTGACTTAATGAAAAGCCAAAACTTACATAATTTTGAAAGTTAATAAATGCAAAATTTGTTCTTATTGAAATATTTTAATATTGGTAAGAGCATTTTTAAGCAAGCAATTCTGTAGGTGATTCCCATGCTTGTCAGAGTTAAACATTTCAGTGTGAACAAGGAACACATTGAAAATTAAAAACAAAACCTTTTTGCTAGAATTTTTTATGAAAATATTATTCTTTAGCAAGAATTTTAGAGAGATTTCTCCTTTAGCACTTCCTGCTTTTACACCAGCTTTTAAAATACACTTGAGAAAATTAATAGCAGATGTTCATTTTTCTTTTCTGACTTTCAAGGTAACTATCTTATGTAATTAGAAGGGGTTTTACAGTTATTAATGTTCTTAAATGAATACTTCTTAGGAAATTACTTTTAGTATTAAAAAAGTGTGATTTCTGCTTGGACACCTTTGTTTTATTCCTTGATATTATCCAGTAAAAACATAGTTTAAGTCCACATAAGCATTTTGACAATCCATTGTTTTCCTGGGCAACAGAGTTTTTAATAAAACGCAAGCTCCTTTATGGTTCTCTAATTTTCAGCAAGCATTAGAAAACATCAGTTTAAGTTTAGATGTTAAAAATTCTTTTTTTCCAACCTAATTCAGATTACTTCTCAGCAATGAACTGGTTCCTGTGCTTTCTCCAGCCTACTGCTGTTTGCTTTTCTACATGGGGAACAAATTTCCATGTAAGCAAGATATCCCCAATTGCACCATCCTCTCTGCAGTCTTGCTGACAACAAGATATATTTGCAATAAGGCCAAGGGATGAATGAAAACCTGTATTCCCTCATAGGTAACTTCCATAATGCTCAGTTGCTTGTGCCACCTTCAGCATCATCGGTGTTTTCTGAGATGTGAAAGCCTACATCAGGAAGAACTTATGCTCTCAAGTGCCCTTGAAACTTCAGCTTCATTCATTGGTACCAGTGGGGTACTGATCACTCATAGCACAGTAATATTTATTCAGAGAATGAAGAGGATAGTTTTGGTCAATTGTATGTTGCATAGTTTGTTCCCAGGGCAGCAGTAAGAATGCATCCAATGAAGGAGCTTCCACTAATATGCTGGAAAACTCTCAGAAGCTGTCTGTATTTTTTTTCTGCCTCAAGAAAGGATGACCTGTGAAATGCTTTTGACCATCAAATTCCTACAGATCACATTGCGTATTGCATTAAAGCTGAAATTTCTTATCTATGCATTCTGTAGGGTGAATCAATAATGCAATGTATGATAATATAAATGTGCATACACAAGTACAAAGCTTTAGCAAGTATTTGGCCCTTTTCAAACAGGACTTCATACTGGCTATTGGAAAAGATTAAAGCACAGGCAGGAAGTCCCTGTACCTTCTCCACTCCAATATGTGCGCAAACAGAGTATTTTACTGACAAGATTCACTTTAATTTATTTCATAATTATGCTATCAACATCCCTGCACATTTTTCCTATTAACCCATATTTAAATGTAGATACAAGCTAGCCAAGTCTTTAAAGTTTTGCCAAGAGCAAAACAAGAATAGATGAAAGCTCACAAAATCCCATGGTTAAAGGTTACTTTTTCAGTGCCCTGCTTTATGTGGCATTCAGACCCTTTGCATGCTCAAGGGAAAAAATGACACTGGTGGACACTTCAATTGTTAGACTATTTTGGGCTTAACTCTAGCATGGATTGCAATTATAGCAGAGCTTCCTTAGGAGGGATGTGAATGATGAACATGATATTTCCTTTTCCTTAAGCTTAATATTCTCTTCAGTATCACATTATTTTTGTACATGGTAAGGACACAATATTTTTAACTATGAGAGCAGTTCAGCATTTTCCTTCTGTTTAGCCCACAGACTTCAATTCCATGAAAGAAATGCCTCTGTAAGTGTCACCACAGGAGCCAGGTCTTTGCTTTTTTAATAATTACTATTTGTTGGATAAGTGTTTTTACCCACAATTTCTTTTTTTATATGACATATATGATTCCTATTCCTGCTTAGTAGCTTGGCAAACAAAAAATGTAATTCAATTCATGCTGCTCTAATTTCATACATACAGCAGTTTCAAGATTAAGTCCTCAGTGATAATATGTAAAGCAGCTTTGACTTTGCACAAGTTATCCAAGTGACAATTACTAAAAATATCCTGCAACAGTCATAAGAAAAATATTTTTCATTCTTTTTAGCAATGAACTTTTGGTATGTGAACCACCATAGGATCTTGACCCCTGCAAATCGATGGGCCCTGACATTATCCACCCAAGAGTATTAAAAGAGCTGGCTGACGTCACTGTGAGGCCACTCTCCATAATCTTTGAGAAGTTGTGGAGATCAGGGGATGTCCCAGAAGACTGGAAGAAGGTTAACGTCACCCCTGTCTACACGAAGGGCTTAAAGGAGGATCCAGAAAATTGTAGGCCCATCAGTCTTACTTCGGTAACACTTACTTTGGAAGGGAGAGCCACCCTGCAGGAAGACGCAGATAGGCTGTAAGAGTGGGCTAACAAGAACCTTATGAAGTTCAACAAGGACAAGTGTAAGGTCTTGCACCTGGGTAAACATAATCCAGGACTGCAGCACAGGCTGGGATCTACCCAGCTGGGGAGCAGCTCTGTGGAAAGGGACCTGGGGGTCCTGGTGGACAACAAGCTCAATATGAGTGAACAGTGTGCTGCTGCAGCAAAGAGAGCCAAGAGGATGCTGGGTTGCATCAAAAAGGGCATCACCAGCAGAGATAAAGAAGTCATTATCCCACTCCATTCAGCGCTTGTCAGGCCACACCTGGAGTACTGTGTTCAGTTTAGTCCCTGCTATGCAAAAAAGATGTGGACAGGCTGGAGAAGGTCTAGAGAAGGGCCACAAAGATGATCAAAGGACTGGGAAGCCTGCCACATGAGGGAAGGCTGAGGGAACTGGGTTTGTTCAGCCTTGAGAAAAGAGGGCTTACGGGAGACCTTATCACCATGTTCCAATTTAAAGGGTGGCTACAAAGAAGATGGAGACTCCCTTTTTACAAGGAGTCACATGGAAAATATGAGGGGTGATAGGTACAAGTTACTCCTGGGGACATTCTGATTGCATGGAAGAGAAAAAATTTTCACAATGAGAACAATCAGCTAGTGGAATAATCTCCCCAGGGAAGTGGTGGATTCCCCAACACTGGACACTTTTAAGATTCAGCTGGACAGGGTGCTGGGCCCTCTTGTCTAGACCGTGCTTTTGCCAAGAAAGGTTGGACAGACGATCCTTGAGGTTCCTTCCAACCTGGTATTCTATGCCTCTATGACTCATGTTAGCCCTGAAGCCTGGCTTCTAATAGCCAAATTCAGCTGATATACATGTATATCAAAATGATCAACTATGTTAATCCATTCTTCAGAGAACAAAACATTTTATGATTTCTGAGTCTCCTTCAGCTTCTCTTCCCAGTAAAAAAGCCTGGGTAAGAGAGCTCATGGAACAGTCCTACTTACTAAGTTTTTGTAACAGAAATAAGTCTTTTATTCTGCTAATTTACACACTCACTAGCAACCACAGATTTCAAGGTGCACAATTTTTTGTCCAAAATGGCTTGTGTTTAGTTTTTTAAAAAAAACCACGTGAAGTTCTTGTCTGGGCTGGTGAGCAGCAAATAGAAAAAAAAAATGCAACTGATGATTGAAAATTCCCTTGCTTTCAGAGGAAAGGAAATTAATGTCAATTGGTGAATTACCACCAGAAATACAAATTAAATTAATATGAATAGAATGACAACCCTGTTACAAACTCGGAACATCTCTTCTGATGGCTGTTCAGTGACTATTTAACAATTTCTGTACTGCCCACACACTTATGAAGAGTAAAGAACAGAAGCATTTATCAAACCGCTAAACCAATCTAAGAATTACCACATTTAGTTTGTAAATTGCCATCAGTATGTGAGGGCTTGTGACACTTGTCATTGTGGCCACTACTGAGTATAATGAAGGCTTAAATTGTCACCACCACACCAGGATACCTTTTTTAGAAGGTCATTCTGTGTTTCCATGAGTAAATTATTATTTCCAGCTTTGTCTTCCCAGTCATCGCTCACAGCCAATGAATAAGTTGTGAGACAACAGCTGTCATTCAGTGACTAAACATAGATGGTCTTGAGATCTTGCAAAACTAAATCTTCTCTTCCTTATGCATGCCTAAAGGGGCTATATCAGCCCATGGAGTTGAGATCCGAAAGCTGTGCCCTATATTAAGGGTGTGCCACACGTGGGAACTGTCTGACAGAAAAACAGCAAGCTGTTGGTGGCCATCTAAATTCATGTGTCTCCAGGAGGCAGGGTCATGGATTCGGCTCAACAAGGCTCATATGCTGAATATAAAAAAAATGTTTTCTTTATCCATTCATTTTTAGCATTTCATCCAGTACCAATACTGTTGCTGTATTAACTGCATGGTTACAGACAATAAGACTGTTGTCTTTATTCACCATTACTGGCGAATCTAGGAAAGGATACCTTCAGGTGATGTTTGAGGAGAAGAGAAGCTGGTGCCAGCTCTCACACTCACATAAAATATTTTCATTCTTTATCTCCTTTCTCTTTATCTTCGTTCCCAAATTCTTGGTATAGTTTTTCCCAGAGCAGGACTCTATCTGGAGAGTTTTTCCCTTTTTGCAAAGTCATTGCTTTTGTGGATTCCTTGGACAAGAAGCTTACCCATCAAAATGTAAACACTCCAAAATCCAGGATTCTCCAGCCTTGTGACTTCCCAGAGCTTCAGGAAAGCAGAGCAGTCAGGAGGGCCGCAGCAACGAATTGCCCTATGCAGATGCTCACTTTGACCCTGCAAAGACCTCAGGTAGATCCACAGCAGTGCTCACATGGCATCACAGGTTCCCCATTCCTCTCCTCACAAGTGCCTTATCAGGCTCTGAGAGGGCCTCTAAAGGCAATTATAATAAAATTAATAAGTATCAGTATTACCCCACATTCACTAACAGCTTGTATGCAAGTTCAACATATTTAAACTCCTACCTAATTTAGCCCATTATCATTTGTTTCTCAGGCAGTGTTCTGACCTGACAAAGCAGTATTATGAAAGCTTCAGAAGCACACTGATGAAATAATACATCATTTTCAAAGGCAGGTGATCTTTTAAGATACAATTCATAAAGAAGGGTTATTTTTGCTTATGAATTTTCATTACTTATCTGTCAAAATTGATTAATATCATATTCAGTATTTAGTAGTTCCTGCTCTTTTGCTTTCTCTTCTCTGGTCAAGCCATCAGTAGTTCTTTCTAGTAGTTAAAAGATGAATTGCAGCTAACAAGGAAGATGGTTGCTCAGCAACTCAGACTCCTGCTGAGCCTGACAATGGTACATGAAGGAAATTTCTTGAAGCTCTTATGTGCTAGCTGAAGGGAAAAAAAAGCTTATATTATTTTAAATAGTCCTGTCATGAGGGTCTAAAAATAACAATGAGACTTCTAAACAAAAGACAATTTTTTTTCTTCTTCCTGAAAGGGGTAAAATCTTAAGCAATTTGGTTCTGGAGATGACAGTGAAGGGGACAAAGGGGTGAATAAAACTAGTTCAATTTCAAATAACATTTCTACCTTTTCTTTCACAGCTGTCTATTTCTAGAGTCTGAACTGCTTTCAGAGTCTTTTCTCAGTGTCTATTAAATGGATGGTGATCATGAAACAGTACTAATGAAATAGAAAAGCCAGGGCTTCAGTTTTGTGGGTGTGCACGCGTGTATACTTGACCCTGATTTTCGTATGGATGTTGGTATCAGACCATGCTTCCTGCCTCCTCTGCATCTTGCCAGCCACACACCAGTAGGAAATGCTGCAATGGTGTTCATATTTAGGGCAGTAGTTTGTGTACTGTAAGTGGTCCCAATTCATTTACTGGCTGATTGGGTATGCCTCAGAAAAATCCTTGCAAGATGTAGTTAGTTACATAATATTATCTTCCTGATAACTTTCCAAGCAAATCTACTGCTGTAGAATTGGTATAGTACTGTTCTGCAGTAACACCACTTTGATCAAAGTCTTGACTAAACACAGACCTTACATTGGCCACTCGCCTAATTTCTGCCAGTTTCCCTGACATATTGCTGAGGAATCTAACCTCACCAGCTTCCTATGAAGATATATATGATAAAGCTTCCTTCTTATCTCTTTTGCAAACATTTCAGAACGTAAATGTAAGATTAATTGCTCTTTCACTCTAATAATGGAAACCACATGACTTGTCTTTTATTGAAGTTAATAGTCATCTGTATAGTCCTATGTTCAAGATCCAGAAACCATTGTTTCTATCATCAAAATGTTAAAAATAAGTCGGACCTCTGTAAGCACTGTTTTCACTGGAATGATTCCTATTGTAAAAAGCTGTAATGGGAAGAAGTGTAAAAATATTCAGTATCTGTATTAAAAATCAGTATAATCATAGTCCTTGCATTCTGAGACTCTTGGAGTTGGAAAATTTTATTTCATAACCTATAATATCTTTTTGCTGTATTATTCAACACAGGGAATTCAAAATGGAGCACATTATTAGTATGGACAGGTAGTCATTTTAATTTTCCATTCATTTGTAAACAAATTGGTGTCCAAGAGCTAACATTTGAGAGTTCAAATAATGTGATGTAGTACTCTTCCTACATTTGTCAAATGTTCCTACTGTAGCTTCACTGATGTCTTCAGAATAATAGATGATTCCCTTCTCTGTTGTGCAGTCAGGAAGCTGAGAAACATTTTGATAAATCTTTGATGAAAGACACCACAGAGCAAAACATCTTCATCTGCCAATTTTTGTTTCTTCAGCTGAGAGATAAGCTAGTATATTATTGGCATTACATAAATCTCAATCTCAACCAAGACGTATCAGTCATTTATGGAATCTTGGGAAATAAAAACATGTACTTTATTGTGATATCAAGATAAATTGCCTGTACATAACACCGGTATGCTTTGCTTACTTCTTCAGAGGCCACCTTGTCATTTTCTGTATTTTCACGTTTCTCTAAAAAGAATGCCTTAAAAAAGTTTTATTTTAAAAGCAGTTCTAAAATAATTTCCAATATCTACAGCTTTTGAATGGTGTTTTGTGTTGACAGTTTACCGTCAGCAAGTAAAGAACTTCCACATAAATCACAGAAATGTCAGGAGCAATTAGTATTCATTCATCAGTGAAAACTGAGTTCGTTCTTTTTATGAAACACATAAGTCTCTCTCCTCCAGGCAAAGGTTGCACTTGGACTGGTTGATGAGACGTTCACAGACCAGGTAGAGCTTATTCTGACACTGTCTTCTAAAAATATTTAGTTCAGGATCAATATATGATTTTAAAAATCACCTTTAGATACCAAAAGATATGAAATATTGAGAGAGAGTAAAGTTCACTGAATATAGGTAGACTGAAGATACTCACTTTCAGTGCGCGTTGCTGAAATTTTTAAATCGAGTCTGAAGAAGCATAATATTATTTGCTTTTAAAGTTTCAACATCCAAGTAAACTACAGAGGTTTGCAGGACTTGTGTTGGAACAAGAAGATAGTTTAGGGAAATGAAACAGCTTGCAGTAAATAGCTCAGATTCACTCACTTAGATGTGTGCCTCAGAGAGTCAGTGCCTTGCTTGGTCCTTCCCTGTGCTCTCTGTCTATGTTCTTTCACTCTTGTAGAAAGAGATGGATGATTTCTCTAATGTTTTTTGAATGGATAGATGAAAGAAGCAGAAAGAAGAAGATTCTTATGTTTAGACAAGTTTGCTTTCACAAAGTGATTTGAGAACATTAGCAATGCTGTCTGCGGACACCACTTGTGGAACCCCTGCAATGTTGACAGTAGTCTGAGCAGATATACTGCCTGATGCCCTGCAGAAAGGCCAGACGTTTTTCACAGGCCAGGATACAGCCTCCAGAATGGCTGAAGGCAAAATCAAGAAAGGAAGATTTCCTGTTCCCCTCAATGGCCCTCATCAAAGCTTGCTGGATGCCCAACTCTTTCTGTCAGCCTTGACAGGCTTTCGAGTAGGTCTTCCTTGTGTTTGCACCTAGGATTCATTGCAGCGAATTGATTTCATTCCTTTCTGCCTGATCACACCAGTCTCGGTGCCTTAGAAATTGCTGCTACTCAGGGCGACAATGTGCTGCTACAGCAAAATTTCCTGTGTCGTCCACACCGTTTGCAAGACTGCTTATACACTATAGTAAGACAGAATTGGATTTCAGGAAGAGCTAGTGCTTATCCTTAAAAATTTCAGCCTGGCTTAGTACTTTCTGTTTCTCTTCAGTATGCGGAGCTAGCTCCTGGGAAGGTTAGCCACAAGAACTGTGATGAGATAAAAGGGGCCCATAAGTACCCCATGAACTGGAATAAATAGGGACTTTTTGCATAGCTACCTTTAAGTATCTCAGGTCAAGATGCTCACAAAAACCTCTCTAAGTAGCACACTAGCTAACCACTGTAATAACCAAGTTTTCAATCTCTATCGATTCTATAAACTGAAGTATATATTTTATGTTGTTGGTAAATTTGTTTTCCACTTGGTAAAAATAAAAGGTAGAAACAGATCACAGCACATTACCAATGTCAGAAAGACTCCTCTGTCTCAATTCTGTAGTATTCTGTCTCATTCTTATCCCTCTGTCTTGTTTAAAATTTTTCTAGCAAGGAACCAAGCTCCTTAAAGTGACAGTAGCAAAACAGAGATTTGAAAGCCACAAACACAAGGCACAACTGTAGATTTTTGTACGGATCAATGCAGAGGTAGTGACCCTGAATTTTGAAAATTTACATCTTTCACTGGATGAAAAGAGATTATATGCATTTTTTGAGAGATCTGAGAATGCTCATTTTTTTCCATCTTCAATGATTTGTGAAACTTCTTATTCATAACAGATGTGTCCAGCCACACACAGGAAAAGTTTGACTTTGGAAACGCATTTGTATTTTGAACTTTTTTTAATGCTCCGCACTTTTGCATACAGAATGTGACCTCTGTATGAAGAGTTGCTCATATTTTTCTTTTAAATGCAGTTTGATTGGAGTTGTCAACACCGCAAACAATTATACGTTTTGGTAGAACACAAGAACAGCAAAGGAATTACTGGACAGACATTTCAAAGAAAAAAAAATCTCTATTTGGAGAGGGGACTCGGGGGTGAAGTTACAAGTACTACTTTGTCTTCTGTTCTGCCCTGTCGGCTTTCTGCCCTGCTGACCCAGTTGCAGCCTTCACCCTTTGACATTTACCAAACGGTTGCTAAACTAGCCAAATATCTAAAAGGCTTCCAATTGGACATCTTCAGAAGACCATAATTGATATAAATTATTAAGATACACTTGGGGAACATCACTCAAAGTTGAACTCATTCACTAACTGGAACTTCAAAAATCAGGGAACTAATTAGATCAGGGAACTAATAAAACACTTCTGATTTCTGTGTTATGTTTGCTCAGATGAAGAGCCTTGCATTTCATATGCTTAATGCAACCCTTAAATTAAGGAATTAGCTAAGTTTGTAACTGTAGGTTTGCACCTGCAGAAGTCTTACAAATAATCCATGGCAGAGTAAGAAATACAAAGCTCTGTGCATTTACACATCAGAAAGGACGGAGAAGGAACTGGCCTAAGGCAGCCCTCTAGCAAGTTTATTCAGCATAATTGTAATGGCTTTTCAGTCCCAAAACGTTACCTGCAATAAGGATTGCAGGGTCAGAGAAGTGCATATGTTTTATATGCTGCCATCTTTTCAAAATTATTTGGTCTACTTGCATTGCTGATTTGTCTCTTTCTGTTGAGTACTTCTCCCAGATCTGACCTCAGCCAGCAGCATTAGCAACACGCATAGCTAGCAGTTATTGTCAAATGCTGTAAGTTTCTTTTCTGTGTTTTTCTTGAAATCAGCTGTTTGAAGGTAGACATACAAACAGCCAGAAACTGATGCTAGATTTTAACAAATGTTGAAACAGAAGTAAATCTCGAAGGTGAGGTCACAAAAGCCTTAGTCTTGTGGTAAGGACCGGTAGCAACACACGGCAGCGATTAGACCAGACCTGCACTACATGAGACCTGAACCCCAGGGCATTTTACACAGGCAGAAATCCTTCCAGCTGTCATAGAATCACTGCAATTGTACATGGATCTAGATACCATTAGAAAAGAATCTCCCATGCTCAGCAGCTTTCTTGGGGGAGGAGAACAGGAGGTTCATAGGCAGATCTATAAAGTCACATTAGCAAGGATTTGGGGAAGTAGTGACAGAAAGGAACAAGTGACAAGTCACAGACACAAGCCCCAGAAGGTACAAGACCCCAAATTATTGTTCATTTTGAGAGAAGAACACTGAGTTATTCTTCTTCACAAGTTCCAGAGTGAAACCTGACTTCCTGCTGTGGCATCTCCATTTTATGGATGGCAAAATGAACTCTATGCCACACAGTTTGTGCAAAGGTTTCTTGGGCAAGTTGGGAAAGCAAAAGCATGTATAAGACCTCCAGACTTTTCCCATAAGATCAACTGAGAGTTAAAGGCAATGTTCCCTGTGCTTGTCATTTTTCAAATTTAAGAATAGCCCCAGTTTTCCTTTTTAAACAGTCTTGCTAAACCTTTAGCTGTTTGCTACTGAGGTACTGTTTCTGTGCAGAGTAATCACATGAACTTCCAAGACAAAAGGAGATCTTCAGCAACATTAGCGGTAACTGGCTATGCTAGAAATATTAAGTGAATGCCATTGTGCTCTACTGCTTTTGTCCCAGTAATGTTTCCAAGTCCATAAGAGATTTTAGCAGAGGGCTGTGCCTCCAATCTTCACAGAAAAGTATTTTTAAGCATCTTTCTTCTAAGGTTACATTTCCTGATGTGCCAAAAATTCTATTTCCAGCCACAGGGCAGCGCTGGCTTTGTCAATCAAGCGTTAACTGAAAATCTACTAATGAAGTAAGACAGTAGAAAGTGCAGGACCATTTTATTGCCTTCCAAGACCCATTCAGAGAGTTGTATTGCGTCAGGACATTTCACTCAAGCCTGGGGGCCCAACTGCACAGGTTTACTAGAGATCCTCAAGAGTTACAGGCAGACTTGCACACTGTGCATATAAACATAATACAGCCTAAGAGGCTATTTTAGAGTGTGCATTGGAGTAAGCCATAAAGAATTAACAGAAACTGAGCCAGTGTGTCATGAACATGAATACAGTGCTGTGTCTGACATGAGGCATAACCATTACAGAAGTTCATACACATTAGTTGACTGTCTGTATTGCAGCTTGATGTATTGCCCCATGACACAAGAAGGGAAGAGAATGCATACCACAACTACATCAGACTTTCGTTTAAACATCAGTTGACTCTGATAAAAAAATTAACATTGGAGGAATGGCATTATAGAGCGTGAACAGGTCACTGGCATAGAAGGTGAATATCTAAGAATCCTGCCCAGAGAACAGTTTTAGAAATAAAGATGTGCTAGAAGCAACAAGAAGAAAGGAAAGTACAAGTGCAAAAGGGGTTCTACTCAAAAATTTTCATGGCAGTGACTGAACTAAAGTTTTAAGAGAAAGATGCACTGTGGACTATAATGGTATGGTTAAGGTAGTAGGAATGGTTTTTTCCAATACACAACTAAAGAATTTCATACTAATTCTAACAGTGAATGTGAACTGAATATTGGCCACCACTTTTTATCTTACATGGCATTATGGTACCCTATACCTTATACCATTTGTTGTCTAGACACAGGGTCCCTGGCAACCAAATGGAGGCAACAAAAAGCAGAGCAGAAACACATTGCTTCTCTCTCTCTCTGTGCCTCCTTGACAGAAGATCTGAAGTTTTCTTGTGAGTCCGATAAAAATAGATCAAAGAATTTAGCACCATTCAGACAAATATTAAACTAAGAAAAAAATAAAAAACAATGAGACAATCTGATGGGGACATTCACAGGAAAAGAAGACTGAAGTGAGATCAGAGTGGACTAATAATGTTTTTCTTTGATCTGTACTTTCAAGGTGAACCTTTGACAGAAGTTTAAAAGCTCTCATTTTCACCCAACACAGGTCTGAAAATGACTTCATTAAATTGCACAACATATTTCAGGTGTTTATTTACTTATTTAATCTATGTTGGAACGGTCTGTTCTAGCCTTCTTTTGTGGCACATCCTTACGTAAATATCAGGGAGAAGGGTCCACTCCTTACCTTTACCCCTGTCAAAGACAGACGTTTTTAATCTTCACGAGTGTATGTGTATCTTCTGACAAATCCTATGCCAAATTTTCCACCACCTAAATACTGAACCTGTGACATTATGGAAATGACATAACTACGATTAATTCAACAAAATGATTTCTAACTTATATGAGCCAGAGACAAGAATTCAGTGCCTTGATTTCACTGCCTCTTTTCTGACTTGACCTATCTTTAATTACAGAAACCCAAGCAAAATGAAAGTAATCCTACCTTGGTATGTGTCCTAGTTGTCACAGAAGTCTAGATCCTCCTTGTCTAGGTGGAAGTGATCTTAAAAATCTTTATGGTATAGTAAATGAAGCAATGTCGCACATTTAGCAAATGAAATGCACAAACAAGGACAGAAAAAAGAAAAAAAGTTTTATTTAGCCAGTTATCTGCAGCTGGATACTGTACTTTGCAAGATGGAGAGAGAGAAGGACTAGAAACTGTGAGTTCATGCTACTTCAGTTGAACAGACGTAACTCTAAAACTGCCTTGCTGAATTCAGTACGGAGTTAACAGATATTAGGCAAATTCCTAGTCCTCCCTCCATCTTCATTTTCTCCTAGCTGGAAGTGATACTCTAAAGTGTGGTTTGTGCACAGATCATTCCTTTCACATACTGCAACCAGTGCAATGCTTAGCTAAATATTATTCTTGTGATTTTAGCCTGATAAAGGCCAGTGGAGAGTGACATCCAATCTCCCTCTGAAAGCATCATAAATTTTTATCTATCATCTCATACACTCAATTCTGTGTCCTCCGATCAAAACCTAGAAGACAGAAGGTTTTTCTCAACTTGAAATTGGCACTCCCTAGTCATTCCTCAAAAATGGCATAATTTTGCCTTTCTTCCTGCAGATTACCTGGAGGTTACATCAGGATGATAACAGACATGGCTAAGCGGGTTTTATAAAGCAAATAAGAAAAATAGGAAGCATACGGCTAGAGTGGATCTTCATAAGAAACCACTAATAAGTGCCTATAAAGTCACTGGCTCCTCACTTGACCTGCTCTAAAAATATTTACTAACATTAAAATCTATTTCCACTTTTGTAAAGGGGTGGCGCAGGGTAACAAAAATAACTTGCTATTCATAGGAGCAGAGCCAGGGAAGTAGCTACTTTGTTCCGTTATATGCAGAACTGAATGGGAGAGAAACGCCTTCTCACAAAACAGGCAAGGGGTACTAAATCCCCTAATATTTTGGATAACCCTGTTAACTCTATTTTCCCCCATTCCTCCAGTCTTTCTTTACAGGCAGGTATAGACTTTGAGGTAACAGGTGGTTCTTCTCACTTTCTCCCGGGACTTCTCTGCCTAGGGCTGTTCCCCCTGTAGCCAGGGCTGTCTGGCAGGCAAAGCCCCATCTCCAGCATCTGCCATCCAGTCCCACACCAGATCCTTTGGTTCGTCTCACTTTATAACCTTTCTCAATCAAATGCAAGATTTCATAGTTCAATGCAGTTACATTTCAAAATGTCTTTCATAGCATACGACAAAACTTGGTTTACTTGAAAAGACTATCCTTTGTCCAATATTTACAGCAGTAAATTTAAAAAAGAAGCATTTAGAAAATGGAATTCTTATTTGCAGTCAGCTGATGACTTCAGCAAATGCTAGTATTTGCCATGAAACAATCCAGAATTAGAAGGGAAATAGACATACTGACCTCATAGGGTCTCATTTCTGTGTATGCCAGAAGACTGCAGCAAGCTCTTAGCTAACAGCTTTGAAAAAAACACTGCTAAACAGAAATGCTTCTATTGCAACACTCCAGCTATTTTAATTGTAGCAACTAACAAAGCTTTTGTGTTTTCTATGCAACCACCCAGTTCATAGTTGAGCAGAAGACTTTTCAGTTCTGGGAAAGGCCACTTGATATCCGGATTTTTGAAACTGTTCTGAAGTTAGGAAGATTCCTTGTGATTTCTGCACATTTCTAAAATTTATTAAGAAATCCTATGTCTTCACAGCTGTAAAGTGTTAACAGTATTTGAACACTTGCTCTCGAAAAATTATAAATCCCTCTTAATACAGTCTCAAATGCTTCTTTGTAATAATTAGTATATAAAGTTTTCTTGTGGGTGTGGATATGAAGCTGAGCCAGCTTTCCTCTTTTGTTAGTTTTTAATGTCCAGTTATGGCTGAACTCATAACCTATATTTAGTGTTCTAATTCAAGAAGACAGATTTCTGAAACATTGAAAAAAATAGAAACTTTTAAATTCAAGGGAACAAATGAAAGAAGGGTCAGTGGGATCTGTAGAGGGCTTAGAGAAAAGGAGAGAGAAGTCATGTAGCCAGGTGTCTGAAAAGAATTTAGGAGACTAATTTAGGCCCCTCTATTTTTTTAAGTTTATTTTAGGCCCCTCCTTTTTTAAAAAACAGTTTGTATCCACAATCATGACAAAAAACAAATAAGGTGAGATATTTCCCAAACATCCAGTCTTACAGCAGGAATATATTTCATTAAGAAAATTCTATTTTAAAATTTTCTTTTTTTCCCAACCTGCATTCAATGTGGAATAGTAATATTTATCGCTTTTTTAGCTTGTTGTTGTTGCTTTAAATGACTTTTTGGAATACATTTCCACCAGCCATTGCACTTCTAAGGATGTTATGAAAACCTGCCTAGCAAGAAGACTGAACTAGACTGAGGTACTTCTGCATGTAGTTAAATAAACCATGAGCCAATAGATTCCAGCTCTGGTTTACATCGTAATTTTTCTCTTAATGAGTAGGAGTTATTTTAGGTATATATTTTTCAGAACCTAGGGACTTATAAATCCAAATATCTTACAACTGTATTGACAGAAAAAGCATTGAGATCTCTTTCCTCTATAGAGAGTAAACAAAAACCACATTTCTAACTCTGCAGCTTCCTACTACCCCGAGAGACTTTTCCTTCATTAGCACTGACATTAATTTTCCAGCAGCTGTGGTAGGATAGGTAAATTGCACATTTGTCTTCAAAACCTCATCACTGCAGTTCTAGTGAAGCATTCTCTGATGGCCACTTGTTTGAACCTCTAGTAAATGATCAGTCACGACAAGCAGCCCTTTAATCAGAAGCAAATTGTAACAACGGCACCACTTAGCTCTTGTGTGTCACTTCTGCTCCTTTCACCTCTTCCCACAGCTACTAGTATTCCTGTAGTTTTCTTTGGCATGCGCAACAGACACTTCATTATTTTCTGTTCTTTAGTCCCCAGTAGACTCTGGGAAAAGCTCTCATTTGCATTGCATGGGTATAAAACAAATTATCAGCAGACAGGCAGGTATCATCAGCAACCACCTACATCTACAGGTTGAAATTTATACTTCCATATGAATTGTGCAATGGTTTAAGGTCAAAAGAGTATTCTTTTGGCCATTCTTACTGCCAAGGAAAAGTTTGTATTCTAACTTCTCAGACCACCTTTCAATGAATCACAGAAAATTCTTTCATTAGGTAAATTTGAAGTTGCTATAATGATATTTTTGCAATCCAAGAGATGTGTTCAACAAATAAATGAATGCAGTTACAGGAAAAAAGTGAAATTTTCCTGTTTCTTTTAAGCATGTTCATTCAATATAAGGTAGGTAATTCATATCAGAGAAAGTGAAAAAATATCCATCAGCCATAGACCACACATGCAAAATCTGAAACATAGATTTTCGAGCTGTTATACATATAGCATATGTTTGCCAAACTCAGTCTTATAATGATAACCCCTTAGAAACTTCTTTAGAAGACAGCTACATTTTTCAACCAACTATTCTAAGAAATTAAAGGGAGTTACTATCATTTCAGAATTTATTTAAAATATATTCCCTTTAAAAACTGCCTTACTGATCCATAAAATATATCCACCTAATGTAATCCCACAACTTCACTCACCTGTACTTGATACTTAGGGAAAAAGTATAGAAACCAGTTATATCTAAAATAATCTTGGTATACCCTTCTGTTTTCCAAACGCCGGTGATTTACAGGCTTCTTGAGTGAGAGGCAGTGTCCAGACCACACTTTCCCAAAGAGCCCATCCTACATAAGTGCATCTAACCCTTCAGCCACTTGTGTCTACTAGCTGGGCACAGAAGAGAAGACAGAGGACAATGAAAGGGAAGGTGAGTGCCGTAAAGGACTGCTTCACAGCAAGACAGAGCTGAAGCTGGCAGGAGCTACTGGAGAGACACAGGAGCACTTCACTAATGTGAGAACTGGGAGCTACGCAAAGTCTCGTTAGCCTTTAGTCTTTGCACTCTGCCAGCCTGACTTCACAGTTGTATCTCCTGCACATGTGTGGTGTGTGGCAGCCAGAGAGGAGCTATCAAAGGCCACTGAATCAAGGGTTATGGTGCTATAAACACACAAACAGCAGGATTTCGGGCTCCGTGCTGAGGTGCACACAAGCCAGATGGAAGCACGCAGGAAGCAAAATCCTAAAGGAATAGGATGCGGGTGCTAGTTAATCACCAAATCCTCACATTACATTTTATCAGCAGATTCTGACCCGTTACTTGTCATTTTTAGGGCTGTGGCATCTTGTAAGACAGTCTCATTTTCAGCCCAATAAACCTGTAAAAATTTAGACCTTTCCAGTGTCACAAGTAAGCCCAGTCAGTGAATAATAGCACTATTGTATCTGAGTCAACTGATCTAATTATTTCTCGTGGCTTAGCAGGGATTTCAGACATGCACAGCTGCTTACACAGGGCATCACTTTTTTAGTATGAGAAAACACGGTGCTAAAATGTCACATGATTATTTCAGCTCAGGCTGAAATGTTGCTGTTTTAAGACTGGTCACATATTTCCAATTCACCCAACTCTTGTGTGCTCCTGTCCTCCTCATCCTAATCACTGCTTTTATAACTTAGGCTGCTGTTCTCCGTAAGGCTCAAAACACATCCAACTCTATGGTCAATACACCTACGGGATGTCTCTGAGTACAACCAGCTTTTCTCTTACTACCTACCTTGAAGTAATCCTGAAACATGAAATAATAGCAAATATTGATATGTAAAATCCTCTATGTTCTTATTATACAATCATGGCAGTTAGAGATGAAATATACACATAGTTCATCCATTGTTTCTGTGACAGATTTAGATCTGTTTTATGAGAATTTAGGGTTCACTGTTTGCTCACGTAACCTGCAGCAGTTGCAGAAATGGTGCCCACAGCTTCAGCAGCATCTACAGTCTCTCCTGACTCTGTGCCTGACCACGCTTTTGTGCAGGAAGAAAAATGGTGCCTATTTTTCCCTCCTCTACTGTACAATCTAGAGATAAAATGCAATACTGCAAAATGTAATAAATATCCACCAATTGGAGTTGCTGCCCCACGTCCTTCTCTACTGAAATTCTTGCTCTAAACACAAGTTTCCTGCCTGGGGATCCTGTCCTGGAATAGGGCAGGCAGGTGGTGCTGGGCGTGTGTGCCACAGGGGTGCCGCCTGCCTCCACCTGGACATGTGTGTCATGGGACCTGAGAGCCAGGTCCCAGCTCCTGGTTCTGATGGAGCCTGGAAATGTTGTGAATTAGCTCCCAGCCTTGGTGCTGGGCAGAGGCCAGTGCTGGCTCCTGCCTCAGCTGTGGTTGGGCAGTGGCAGAAGCTGGGACCTGTGACTAGTTTCTGTCACATACCAAGCTAATGTGGTAGGTGTGCATTGACATGTGAAGCACTGACTTTCACTGTTGGGTATTTTTTTTATTATTTCCTCCACAACCACCACTGGTGCCATCCTATTCTTCCTAGTTACATTTTTGCGAACATATAGGTTCACTGTCCCCCAGAGTTCATAGGCTATGACCACTTGTCCTATCCTCACTATGCTTAACTGAGGAATGCTCCTGTGGGCTTTTTTTTTCCTTTTTTTCTTCCTCTTACTTCACACCCTACCACTACACTCAGTTTTGCTGCTTTTTCCCGAAACCTTCCCAGTTTATCAATGTCTTCCCTCTAACGTAGTGCACAGTGTGATTCTTTAAATTTAGTGGAATTAGATTAACATGGAGAAACACAGACCCCTTGTTCTTTTATCGGCTGGAATTCTGATATAAGCACCTCAGAAAGGATTTGCAACTATCTTTTGTAGCAGCCATAGTGTTCTGCAAACTCAGTTCAACTTTGGTGTTCTCCCTCAGATTTAGCCTTTTTTCTTCACTTCCCATTAACATAATTCTTTTCTTGCTATATACATAGACAAAACTCCTCTTTCCTCCAGAGATTTGACTCTAAAAATTCATAACTTTTATAAACACATTGGCGTACTCCTTTTCCACATATTAACATTATTTTCTGTTGATGCTTGTTAGTCTTAGATTCTTTGTGCATTTTCCTTCTCTTCATTGCTGTTTTCATTGCTTCCAAGTCATTTACATTTTAATTAATTAGTTTTATTTTATATCTTAATTTAGATCAACCATTACAAAATCCATTATATTTGAGAATTGACATTAAATTACGGAATAGAAACATCTGGGAAGAATATAAAGCACATATAAATTATCTTCTCATTTGTCTTACAGTTTCAAAAGGGAAAAATTGAGGAAGAAATTCTTAAAACAAGGACTTTTAAGAACAGGAATACACGTCATTTTAAAAGTATTATCTCTGGACTTGTTCTTGAGATATTTAAAATTTGTGAAAAAAATCCCAAAACATTAAACAGTACAAATACCAGTCTTTTACTATGCCCTAATAGCAACTAATGAGCGGGTTTTGGGGATAGTAGCAGCTCTTATTCTAAACCCATAGCAGAAAATGGAGGTTAATGTTCCAGGTGAGCAGCTAGAAGGGGAATGAGATTCAGAAAAAGAGACTTTTTCCTTGGGAGCAGCACTGCAGTATCAGCAGGAGGAAATAAGGAGTTGAGTAGAATTAGAATGGTAGAGATTCATACATATTTATTGTTTCCCATGGCTCAAAAGGACACTCAAAGAGGGGCAACCAATGCTGAGATATCCCACCAACTCAGCACCCCACCATTTACACTGCAAAAATTAATCTATGCCGAAGTGAGCACACTGTGAACAGCTGTAGGTCACTGAAGGCATTAGTAAGTGTTGACACCTTTATTTTAATTAGAAAACAACGAATAACCTGGTTATCCCAGCAGAATTTTTCATGCCTTGAATCTATCCATAGAGGTGGAAAAGTTAAATAGAACATTTGCTCTTTCCTGTGTGGGAAAGTTTTTTCAGTAGAAGTTATGATATGACCTTATGTCAAAAATTAAGGCAGGAAAAGCATGTGGCTTGTGGCTTTAACTGCCATATTTTGTTTTGGCTTACCCTATGTCATTTTAAGAGGAGTTTTAGTATGCACAGCTGTGCACCTTGGCTCCAGTGGTAATTATGCTAGTATAACTGACAAACTCTCTCTTGCAGGCAAAACCTTGGTTTTCCTAGATCTGATGCATGGGGAATAGCTATGGCTTCAGGAACATCCTGAAACAGTCACCCCAACAAATCTTGCCTAAACAGCATTTTAAACTATCTGCTGGAACATATTAAGTTACCACTTGAATGACACATTGTGATTGTTCTAATCAAACCAAAACAAAGTAATTAAGTGAATAGCATTGGTGTGATGGTCTTCCAATGTTGCAGTTGTAGCCTTCTTACAGGCACCAGAAGATTTGTGCCTGCTCGGGTGAGCAGTACAAAGAAAAAAATCTTTCTCCCCATTTTCTCTGGCAAATAAATGCCTCTGTGTACTCTTGTTATACATTTGATATACATCCTTCAGCTTATCCAGGCTTTTCAGTGTATTATACATATGTCACCAGACCGGCCACTGCTCTACTACTTTTAAAATTTCAGCATAAAGAAAACGTTAATCATCAGTCTTAACTTTCCTGTATTTTTTTCTTCCCTGTGAGCAAGTCATTACAGTATGTCTGATTATTAGGAACAAGGAACAAACATTTCCCCTCTGTGAAGAACAGGAAACAATGTTTGGAGAACAATCAAGTCAATTCTCCATGGAAAAAAACCGTAGCAACAGGGGAGAGGCTTGACCTTTCTCCAATTTAAAAAAAAAAAATCCATTTTCATCTGAAGAAGAAGAAATCAGCTTATGTATTCACCCAATCTGACCTCTTTTCTGAAGATGTATTTCTTTGTAAAGTATATTTAAATATCTAGTATAACCATGAAAGGAAACTGAAACACTGGGAGTTTTGGACTAAGTATTTTGCTTTCATCTTGTGAAATTCTTGTTTACATCTGCCTGCCATTATAAATTATGTTTTCAGCTGAACATGAAAAAATGCACAAGATACAAAGAGAGGCCATTCCCCTACATGGAGCACACATGAACATGCACTGCCACCTGCTCGCAGCTGTAGTTTACATGGGGGAGTTAGCCTGGGAAATAACATCAGCAAAGGCAAAGCGACTGCTCTGACCACAGTCCAGCTGGGGTCTTGTAAACATCAACAGTTCTATTCTCTGGTTGGAGTTTTTCATTGTGTTCTGTATTTTTTCCAATATTTATTAAAGATCAGTAAAAAAAAAGGTGAGACAAATGTGTATGGCAGCGGCACATCCATTGATTCTCTTAATAGGACACAGTTTGAAGTCATATGGGTGTGTATGCCTCTTGTCACCTGTCTCATCCAATTGCCTTTCATACTCCAGATTTCTGTTGTATTGCATAGTTCTTCCCTTTGGACTAATAATTGATTCTTCAGTGTGGGGCAGTATGTAATTTTGTTGCCACAGCAGCTAAGGAGTCACAATATGGTTCCCCGTTTGGCCCAAAGGGAGGAAGTAATTGATGCCAATTTTTAACCGATGAACAATACTTCCCTCTGTGTCAGCTCAGACATGTGGTTTGTGCATCTGGGAGCTAAACACAAGGTTCAAATGTTCCCACTCGCACCCCACACAGCAGAAATTTGACGGAAACTTTTTTCCTCACTGTGCTGGACAAGAGTTGCACTGACCATCTCAATACTGCCATTAAAATCCCTGGGTTGGCGCTCCCTCTCTGGCTCTCTTGTTAGTGCCATGAGAACACTGACATCTCAATACATTACATTTCAGAAGAAAATGCAAATTTACCAGTCACATGCAGCAACGATGTTGCCAGAGCTTACACTTTTAGTATTAGTTTAGCCTTTTTGGGCAGTATTTCCCAGCTTGCTGACCAACAACAGAATCTCAGGGAAGGGAGACGGGTTTTTTTCTCATTTTAAAGCATATTTCTAGATCTTTTGGCTAGGAAAAAAGGCTTGAAAAAATGAAACATACACAGTTGTTGGGGCACAGAAAACAGGGGGCAGCAGGAAAGAAGCTAATATTTATTTGTCATATTTTTTAATTCACTATTTTTTATCTGAACTCATTTCCATGGATGAAGTCATGGTTTTTAGACACCTGAGTCCGTCATTACTGAAATAGCAAATGCTTCTTGCAATCCCTCTGCATGCTTAAAGCTGACACATTTCCACCATCGAGCTCCCAGCCTTCATGCTCGTTTGACAGGAACAACATAGCCGCTCTGACCTTACCATGTCCAAAATCAAGACGTTAAAAAAGGGCAGCAAGAAGATGAGAACTGCTTATTCTAAGGGGAGAAAGACACGTTGCAAAGGCAAATGCAATGAGTGGTGCCTGTCAGGTACAAATTCCTACTTGGAGCTCACAGGAGACTGAGGAAACAATGTTCTTTAAAACGCTGCACACTTAAAAGCTTATGTGAACTGATAACCCATGAAACTCATTGCCATTAGATGCTACAGAGCTTAAAACACATCACGAAAAAGATTAGATGCATATGGGTGAATTCAAACACTGACATGCACAAGGACACAAAGAAGCCAGGAAGAATTTGACCTGGTGAGCAGGAGGGTATGAAGCAGCACCTGCAGTATGTAAAGATTACATTCCCCCCCCNCAGCCACCATCTGACATCAGGCTGAGAGCTTGTTGATTAATATGTGTAGAATAACCTGTCTGGCACATTTCTTTAAAATTACTGGCGGCATTGTGGCTGTGTTTCAGATTTTACTCCCTCTAGAACCAGATAGTCTGTCAAATGCATTCAGCAAATAATATGTTTACTGAATTTCATGATGTATTAGAAAGCTGTTAATCAAAGGAAAGTTCTCAATGGTTCATTCAGCTCTGGTCAAGGCTCCGCCATGTGGGCTTCTGTTGACTGAATTTGCAAATCCTCCTACACATGCAGCAAAATACCAAGGCATCACAAGAACAAGTTAACTTTATAAATCTCAATCACCTTTTCCCTTCGCTTGAAACAATGCTGCTATTGTCTTATTTGCAAAATTCTTGTTGGGATATAATGATCTTTAGTCCCAACATATCAGTGTAGTACCACAGAGTACCACAGAGTACTTTTACAGTTTGCTTGCAAAATTAAGGTATTAAGCTTGCAAACTCAAAACTTCTCAAAATATTTTTCGTCTCAGAAATCTGGTGTCTGGGGGCTACTTTATAAAATGTAAGGAGCAAATTCTGCCAGTAGTTGTCTCACATTGAGTATAGAGCAGAAGACTGATAACCATATCTTAGAGATTTAGCTATACGTTTATCATGAACTGTGGGAATATTCTAACAAGTTATAACTAGTATTCATTAATCACAAAAATAGATTGATTTCTCTTTTCGCATTCCATCCAGGTTTTAATGCATATTATGGACTGGATGCCACCTACTTTGTGGGTCTTTTCCGTTTTACCTCACTCCATTTGTCCAGTTAGATTTAAAAAACAAAACAAAGTTGGCAATTGTACAGTCCTTCATAGCTCTGTAGTCATACTAAAGAAATTACATATTACCCAAAAAGTTAACTTCAGTTTCCACTGGCACTGAAAAAGCATTTCTAAATTAGTCTTACAGCAAAAACTCACTGTCGTTCTGTTTTATCCGGTGAAGATTTACCGCTGGGTGTGCAACCCCTTCCAACCAGTAGAATACTGAATCCACTGATCCAACCTTTTTTTTGCAACATTGGGTCTTCTTCTTTCTGTACCACCTGCTAAATGTCAAATATATTTTGCCTTTTTGTACAGTATAAAGTTAGGGCTACCTATGGACCTGTATAAGAGGCAGCCCTCAGTGAAAACAATAGCAAAATGATAGTGACACCATTTCTAGTCTGGCAATGGGCCTGGCACCACAGGCTGGTCAGAGCCTGTTGATTTTGGCACTAACACGTGATAGAATTTGTCACAGCAATATGTCATAAAAGTTTTTGAAAGGGGATACAATGTTTGCATTTCCTGTGTCAGGGAATTGAAGGCTACTAGTAAGATCCAAATGAGAGCTGCTATGGTCATAAGCTTTGCTAGTAGTACTATGAATGGCTGCATATAGGGCAACGTTGCAATAGCAAGCACACCCCAGGGAAAAGGGTGTTTCAGGACTCCGGGCATGGTATGAGAATTTGTACATATCTCTTAGCTGTGGGTTGAAGAGAGAAGGCTGTATCCCACAGAAGCTGCACAGAAGAATGGCAAAGCTGAATTTGACAGGAAAGTTGCAGGCCTGAGTGACAAGCCAGCTATTGATGTTGTCCACAGTGACAGAGGAGCTGTCTGTGAGGATTTGACGAAAAAGATTAAAATCTTCATTAAACTTTAGCTGCTGGTAAGAAACCCATGAGACGGTATCAGGCAGAGGCCAGTCAAAACAAACTGGAGGCTTGGTGTTTCAAGCCAGTTTAAAAATACAGACAATGAGGAACTGTTTGAAACAATGGTGAACTTTCAGATTCTTTTTATAGTTTGTCTTGAATTTTTCCCAGAAGAACACTATCTTGCTGTGAAAAGTGGCATGCAAAAGTGAAAAATTCATGCATTTCTGCATTTTCAAAGAACATAAAGGGGTAATGAATTAATATATATTTGGTGCAAACTTCTAATCAGGAATGACCCATCTCTATAAGGATTATATTAAACATATATTATGATTGTTAAACATATATTATGATTTTCCTTAGCCTGCTGTTTGGTTCCTTCAGCCATCTAGTGTGTTTAAATCATTATGCTCTTTACTATTTACTCACTGTCATGACTGAAAATCCTTCTATAGCAAGAGCATGACTTCACCGTGGAAGCCTTTTAATTACAGCTTCTTCCAGTATTTTTCTGGCTTTTCCTGGCTTTTCCCAGCTTAGCTTTACCTCAGTCCCACATCCCAGACCCACAGTGCCAGGGCGTGGGAGAAAACCACCTTGTACAGGGCAGCTGGAGAGGAAGTAGAGATGGAGACAATAAGGCTCAACTGAAAGGCTAGGAGGGAAAACAAAGCTTTGTCTCCTAAATTCTTTTCCCTTAAAAAAAATTGCACCTCCAATTTGCCTTAAAGGAATGGCACCTCCAAGTCCCTAGGCAGCCATGACTGCCAAACACAAGCTGCTGTACCCCCTCTTGCCCCGATGCATACCCCCTTGAGACTCCCCTCCACTCCTCTGCAGTGAACCTTAGCACCCCTCCATTTCACTGTCATCTCCCAGCTGAAACTTAAGTATTTTCATGTGCTCCCTCCCTAAACTACCTTCCACTGGGGAAAATTTGACCTTGCCTGAGCTATATTGTACATATGCTATACTGTATACATGCTGTGCCCGGCCTTGCACCTGACTTGTGACTAGGTGGACTTGCCTGGTGGTCACCACAGTGTTGGCTGAACTTGGTTTCCCTAGACCCGCTCTGTCCATCCTGGCTAGGGATGGGGGACAGCACTCTTGCCCCTGGGGCCAGCCTCAGCTGCCAGCTTGCCTCCACTCCTGAAGGCCCCTGACGGCTGGGGACAATCTAATCTTCCAGTGTTCCTCCTCATCGCTTTCCCCACTCTTAGGAAAGCAATTCTTTCTCTATGGCTAGTACTGGAGACCTGCCTCTCAACGCGATATATTCAGCCGAGTTGTGTTGAGATATTCTTAATCTTGCTCTTATCTTTTGTGCTTGGTCCCATTTTTGAGCTAACTCTACGACAGGCAGCCCAGCCTAGATAAACAATCCCATACATCATCCTCATCCTAAAAAAGACAATTGTTTCCCAGTTCCTGTGTGGCTGGATGGTTACACAGATGGTGTGAACATCCTTCTGCATGAAGATTTTGGCTCTGGCATTTTTTGTCTCACAACTGAACGCTCACTGTCCCACGATGTCTCCTTCATTTACATTAAATTGTTCAGCAGATTTACAAAGTCTTGCATTCAGTGTCTCCTTCGCTTTCCAGAGGAGCAAGAGGCTCAGGAGAAGCTTTACTGATCAATTCTGCCAAAGTGAGCAAAAGTTTTCAAGGAGATGCTTTATGGTATTCATTTTCCAGTGGCTGACTTGACTCACCATGCTCCATTAAGGCAGCCTTGTGTACTAAGCAAGCCTCAGAAATGGAAAATGGTGTCTTACGGTAATTTAGACACCACCACCACCCCCCTGCCAAAAACAAGATTAATTCCTATAGGATATGTGCTGGCTCAGTTCCAAGCAGCTGGGCTTGCACAAAGCAGCCTTTTTTTCTTTAATAGATTCCTGTGAAGTTTTGTCCCTGTCTATAAAAATTGCCTGTATTATCCTGAAAATAGAAGCAATTGAGCTTACCCTGACCTGACCTGGAGGAAACATAAAAAAGCTCATTTTGTTACGAAACCTAATTAATTTACATTCTCAAAGTTCATCATAAAAACTTTGTTGAAAAGTATTTGGGAAAGTAAATGAGGCCTCAAAAATGCTATTACTTACCATGCATTGCGTGGCTGTGACCCATTCTGATTCCTGGGGAGTACGCTGAAAGTTTTCTATGTGCAACAATTGCACAATAGTATGCAAAACAGGCACAGAATTTCCTAATATTCTCCAGTTTCCTGCTGGAGAGCTACTAAAACAACTATTTGCATGGTTTTCTGGGATGCAAGGCTAGGTTCACAGCATCATCACATTGCTTTTGCAAATGCTGAAACAGAAGCAAGGTTGCTGTGTGCCCTAAACAGAGATGTTAATCCTGCATGAGAGTTTTATTCTACACCAAGGATTATTTTTAGAAACAATCTCCATGTTTTGAATAGTCAAAAGAAATCTAAGGATTTATTTAATTTTCATTTAATGTTTTCGTCCTGTTTTTTGTTTTCACTGAGGTCAACTTGAAAGTGTTTATAAAGCTAGCTTGGAAAGCTCAAACAGTGAGCTCTGCACAGCTGAATTATAGAAAAATAAACAAAACTAACCCTACTACTATAGTTATCTATCTGTCCTTTTGGAGTTTTGGTTTTCTGGCAGTTTTTGTTGGTTGTTTTTTTTTTTTTCTTTTCTTTTTTAAAGCCTATCGTCAAAGTATTGCTCTGTTGTGGATTTTACCTCTCTTCTGAGCAACTGATTTTGAAGTATGTCTATCAAACATTTGCTTTTCAAGGACATCACTAATTTTATCCTCAAAATTATATGTGTTTCAAACCCCTGCCAGCTGTCTCTTGTCGAAAATGTGATCAAATCAGGGTTAAGGAATTGAGAAGAGGCTAAGGCAATATTCAATTAGACTGTGGAAAGAAGTCTATCTATGTGATGTATGGCTCCCTTCAATGTACTAAGCATCTTGATTTTTGAGCAAAGCAATTTACAGGAATAGACAATAGCTTTTAAGAAATCATTTGATACACTTGGAAAAAATAGGCAAGTTTTCAGGCACAGAACTCCAGTCAGTCATAATTCAATGGTGTCTCTGTTGCAATTTTTAATGTAGTTATTCTTATCACAGGCCAGTACATCAGGCAAGACTCACTATTTTACCAACTGTGAATCAAAGTACAGAGGCAAATAAGTAAAGGTATTGCTATCCAAATGATAGTCATATCACACTTAACTACACTTACAAATCTGTGCTCTAGCTATTTGCATAGAGACACACAGGGCACCTGAAGTGGAAGAGAGACCTGAGCACGTGAACATGAACTAAACACCCACTCCCACAATCCCACAATATAATCAGGTCTTTCTGCCAATGTTTTGTATAAACATGCAATTATCTTTTTAACGACTTGCATCCTACTTTTGGGAGGAAAGAAAATGTCATGGAACAATAATTGTGTAAAAACTGAAGCTAGTCCTCAGACAAGCTCTACATGCAAACTGAATCCTAATTTGAATGCTTCCAAGTTATGGAGTGTTTCCAAAACTGAAATAAAAAGCATCTGATTACACGTACTTTTTAGAGTGCTCTGTTTTTTCAGTCCATCATATTTCATATATGTTCTTTTATGTAACTGAAATGTTTTGGATGTGTGAGAAATTTTATACATTTGAAGTTCTGAACTATATCAAAGCTCCAGGGAACAGGCCCGTTTAAAAGGAGATACTTCTGTGTAGCTGTAGGTAAACCATCTGACAGACAAAACACCGACAACTCTGCTGTTGAGCCTTAACACTGGTATTGCTAACTCCTGAAACACACTTTTGTCTCCTCTCAGAGCTACAATAAAAAATAATCACTGCAAGAAAGCAGTTGCCCGTAGAGATACAGAAGAAATCCATAGCAAAGTAGGAGATGAAAGGGAAATGTGTGTTAGCAAGAGCCGGTGGAAGCACACAGGGCTTCATTAACAACCTTCTGGTCCCTTGGGGGCTTTGCTTCGCAACCCAACACCCCCGCCCGAGACAACCAAGCTGGCAAGTGTCACCCATTCCAGAACTTGGCTCTGAATCAGAATGGCCTAATTAAAGATTAATGCTCTTTGCTGAAAATTAATAACTGCTTCACATCTCTCAGAGAATGAATCGAAATCTTTTCATATTTTTACAAGTAAATTGAAGTCTAACTGGACTGCAGCTTCAGGGATTGCAGGTATTCACATGGCCATCCTGTGGTGATGGTTTTAAAGCTGATTTGAAGCTGTATTGTCATACATGGGGCTATTGTCATCACCCAATTGATTAGCTTTCAAAGCTGTTATCAGATCCTAAGTCAGCCATAACTCATACAATTTTAGAAAAAAAATTTCAATAGTAACATTAGGTTTGTGTGAAATTTTCTAATTAGAGTTTAAAAAAATATATCACCCTCACAAAGTGAGAAGTCAAAGGGAGTTCAACTGTTTCAGTGTGCCATACTTTTACTAAAATATATCTAAAATGGTAAGTAATGAATGCTCATTATAAGAAGTGTTTCATTGCATCATTTTGTAACTAATTAATTAATTTGATGTGGCATCTAAGACTATGTCTTCAACGAAAGAGAAATCAAGCAAACTATATGAATGAGCCCAGAAAAAGGTATTATGAGGAGGCAGTGTCAGAGTCAATGCTCATTTCTGCCCTTTGCTGCATTTTTCCTCTGTTGTGCAAGGCAGAAATAACTCCCATTTTATGATTAAAAGAAGTTCTGCTCTCAGGATTCATTGCGATGCTCGCACACACATTGTCAGTGTAGATTTCATAACAAACAGGAAGATAGCTTTTACTTTTCAGATCCATTTTGGCCACACTGAAAAATGTTAAATGTTCAAAGTTTCCCCACATCTGTGTGTTGTAAGAAAACTCACCCACAGAAAACTGAGCTTTATCCAAGATAACTAACTGCCTAGTTTCTAAATCTGTTTCATTCATTCATCTTTGCCATTATTACAGACTCAGCTTGCTGCATTATTTTAAACTTTGGTTTTTGGCTTTGATTGTCTATTTGGGGCAAATTTCTTAATGATCTTACTCTACTTTGGAAATCAGAGATCTAACACACCATGCTGGGAAGCACAGGTTAGCCTGACTCTCGAGTGAGCATGTATCATCGTTATCACATGCCTGAGCCAACGGTTACCATATTCCCTGGGACTGCTGCCATTAGGTCTTCAGGGAATGTTCTACCAGATTTCAAATGAGGAATGACCTTTAGATAAAATGGCAGCATCCAAACAGTTTAGACATCCTGTTTTAGCTGGAAATATATTCTGAGCCAAAATGATTTTAGGATTTTTTTTTTCTGACATAAATATTCTGCTATACTTGATCCATATTACTTTGCACCTCAAAACTGTAGCATTATGTAAAATATAGCATGTACAGTTTAGCAGCTTTCAAACTGATTATGAAACCTGAACAAGTAGAGAGATTTCCTCAGACAAAAATTCATTATATTACCTATTTGTATTAATTCAAAGGTGAATGATCTGTCAGAAAGCACTAGTGTCCTTCTTCATGAACCACATTATCAATTTCTAATCTATCATATCCTTCTACACAGGAGGCTGTTAAATTGGCTTAAATGACAATCAACTCTGAATTGTATTTGCAAAATGTGTGGAATAATACTTGGTTAGTTTGTTAAATGAAAAGTACTGTTAATATAATGTGAACCACAGGTGGAAACTTCATGTGTGGATAACAGTATGAAGTGTTCATTTGCTTGTGTTCTTGCAAGAGCCTTGGAGAGCATTCACAGGATGTCTCTGAGGGGTAGATTTTTTTATCTGGAATTAATGGAAAGATGTGTCACACCATCTTCAATCTAGCAAGTCACTGTTTTCTACTCTGCTTCTGAATAGTTATTACTTATTTTAGCAAGTCTAGAATATATTTTGGTGTCATTAAACATGCTGAAGAACCTTACGCTAAAGTTACTGTAAAGTGTTCTCTCTTAAAAAAACACCAGTATAAATGAGAATCAGAACCCCATTAGGAACACTTAAAGAGCTAATGAGGATAATTCAAAGTTTCCATTTTTGTGAAAGCATGCCCAGGGGTGTATTTAAACATTGTTAGTAGTTAGGGAGGAGCTGGGTAAACTGAGAGAGAACCTAGATACAACCTCACATTACCTCATCTTCCATTAGCTATCTTCTTTCCAAATTATATTGCTAGCCCCTTCTTTGCCCGTGATTCATGATGTGAGAGGCGCGCCACAAAACACAGCACACTGACTGGGCAATCTCCTGACTTAGCCAGAAAGAAATGCTGAAAGCTGGATGTCTACACGCAGCCTGGAGGAAATCACCTATTTCCATTGGGAAATAACAGCCGCGAACTTGGCCAAAGTGGTCCTTTTCCAAAGGAGCTTAATGGAGCACACTTGTGGGTTGAAAAGCAGCTGGACTGAACTCCTCCCCAGTTAAATAGTATTTGAACGTAGGTATCCCACCTCTCTACAGGGAAAGGAACCATTACAATTGTGAAAGAACCATTACAATAGTTCTCTGAAATGGATATTTCTGAATTTCTTCTGTCGAACCCATTCCAATGGGCACTCAGAAAATTCACTAGAAAACCTTGCAGTTCAGAGCAGACCTCTGAAATGCAGAGGAATCGAGCTCTGGTCTCTACTATGTTCATCATCCCTAAAAAAAAAAGACGTACTTGTTCCACTGGGCTTTAAGCACATCTCAATATGAAGACCAAAGTCTTAGGTTCACAGAAATTTCTGTAAGCATAAAACAAGCTTCACTTCAGTCCAGAATGCTTGAATGGATCTTGGTGATATCTCTGTGTCAAGAAATGGGAAACAAAGCTTGGGAATATGATGTGTGATTGCAGAAGTTTCCCTGGAAAGTTCAGGCTTGAGCCTTGCAGGACACACACAACCTTTGCTCCCATTAATGCCAACAGGGACCTTGTTATGGACTTGAAATATATGCAGGTGTGGGACAAAATCTAGCAAAACTAAGCATAAACTGTGTTGCAACATAATCCTATTGCAGCTCCAAGACTTGAGGCTGCTAGAGTGGCCCCCAGGGATGGAGTCTAGGGGAGAGGAGATTAGAGCTGGCTATGTGAGAAAGTGTGGCCTCCCTTTATCCGGATCCCACAGTGCAAGTCATCCAAAGTCCAGGCTTTTGTTGTCACATAGTGGCAGGGAGAGTGGCAGCTTATAAAAACTTTTGTTCAAGGAAATTCTCTTCGTTTTCTTAAACATTCATCCAGTCCTTAAACAGTAGGATAGCCATGATATTGAGCTCCACAAGTTGTATTTGCAAAACTGAATGAATATCAGATCACATTTTCAGATCTACACTTTTGAAGTATGCCTTTCTCTGATGATTTGCAGTCCCTCCTTACAAGGCATATTTACACAGTTTTTGGCAGGACTTCTTCCCCACCAAAGAGGAAAAATGATTTATGTTTCCTTGCTAATTACACTATTACCTATACTTAAAATCAGGGAAAGCAAATAGGCTGAAAATTTGACCATAAACTATATGTGGGAGGCAGGGGGGCAAGAAGTACTGAAACACATGTAAGTTCTGTTTTCTTAGCAGGAAAGGCAGCAATTGTGAAAGCTCGAGGATACCTATACTGGGTGGTAAAGCTGACAGCAGAAATTCAAAGAAATCTTAGCACTAAGGCAACTGTGTAACAAAAAATACGCGTCAGCTCTCCATGGCCATGCAGATTATCACTCAGATAAGACTGTGATAGAGGGTAAGAATTCTTTCCCAGTATGGTGTTGACACTGCATAAGCTTTAATCTGTTGTTCTTTGCCTTTCGGATCTCTTGCTTCAGAACACAAACACTAACAAGTTGACAAAAGCTGTGTTTGCACATTATAGCTACTTGCAAACTAGCATTTCAAGTTCAAGTTTAGACATAGGAGCACACAAAGCAAAATGAAGTGGAAAGCTGTGATTTTAATGTGGATTTAATCTCTTTTGTTCTTTGACCTTTTGTGGCTCTCAGAATACATCAACGCTTCTGTCGCATGAGTTGCCTTATTGGCTTAGTTCATGCCGATATAGCCAAGCGAGCATTCAAGTGTGACCAGAATTGTAGTTTTTTATGGTATTTTGCACTCTTTCTAGCAGCAAGTACTATAAGCACTACCCAATGGAGTATAAATCCTGTGAATCAGCCCAGGCCCCAGCTGCAGTCCCAAGCGCAGTGACTCCTGCAGC
>WAAD01014650.1:73152-101676 GCA_013389945.1 Fregata magnificens
CAAAACCAGGCTTCTGGGATTTCTCATCACAAACTCTCTCTCTCCTGTGCCATTCTCTCAAAAATTTAGCCAGATACACTCTAATAATGATACACATGAAATAAATTAGGAGATTCTCTCCAGGCATTTATGTATCCAATCTGCAACTGCAATTCTGGACACTAGCAGTGATATTTGCTATAACAGGAATATTATATGGAAGAAGAAGATCTGGTAAGAAAAAAAGATGTTACTTTTGCACTTGAAATCTGAGAGACGATTGGTACCGATGCTTCACATCGTTGGAGATCACCAAGAGAAAAACAAATGGGTCTTTATCAGCTGCAAAAGAGACTTGCCTCTTGTAGGGATCAGGTGCAAAATAAAAGCTGCAGATGTAGTGTTGGGAGTCTTTCATTTAAGTGGTTCAGCCCCAGAGGGAGGAAAGATTAAGCCTATTACATGGAAAGAATCAGCAAGATTTAGGACTATCTTAGGTATTCAAATCTAGAGAGCTGTTCATGTTCAGTAACGTTAATGTTATAGGCGAGTGACAGCTGTGATGGTAGAATTGTCCATGTGATCACGAAAAGAGGCAGCAGAATGAGTGAATGGGGAGTTTTGAGAGAGATCTGTTACAGCCCTGTGGGCCTGAGCATCCTGTCTAAGATAAAATACCTCAGATGCTTTCCTCACACAGTGAGATTTTTAAAGCTAGATCTTGTCATATTTAACAGGACAAACGCTTTTATCTTTCTTCAGCATGCTGCTGAAGTTATCTCTAAGCTCTAGCTTCTGTCTGGGTATAAGGCAGGTCTACCTTCTGTTCGGGTATCACCAGTTCCCCATGTTTACTGCAACTATGCCACAGCTGCCTTCAGAGTATGCTTCAGTCACTTCTCATTTAAAATTTTTGACTGCATATTTCTTTTTCAGGAGACCTGAGGCAGGAAAAAATTAGGTGACCAGAAAAGAACCTGTCTTAGGTATGTGATATAGCCACGTATATCTGAAAATTAAGACGTATGACCTGCTGTGGTTTCAGAATTCCCAGAGCAGAGCAGCTCGCTGGACTGCGAGCTTTTACCATCTGTCAGACATAGTTCTCACACTTCATAAGGCTGGCTTTCACACTGGTGCTATTTTCCTTAACAGTTAATAAATTCCATCCAAATCTCAAAGTGTTTCACATAGCAAGCTGAAGAATACCTCCGATAAGGCATGCTTGTGGAGCTTAACAGACCTCCATGGAATGCCATGCCAGCTTTTCCATTGAAGGAAATACAGATAATGTTCCTGAACAGTAAATGCTGAACCCAAATGATTAAATAAGAAGTAAATGTACTGCAGAAGACTAAAAAGGAAATAAATACTGGAACAAAACTATTTTTTAGAGAAAGTCAGCCACCTATTTCAAGATCTGATTCAGTTAAATAATGGCATTGGTATATCCAGTGCCAAATACAGATAGAACAATGCATCACAGTGGGGAAAAAATGTTTCTGCATTTTGTGTGCATGTCATGCTTTCCAAAAGAACAAAATCCATGGAACTGCTTTTTGAAAACCATCCTCAGGCATTAGAAGGTTGCCCTCTGCTTGCTTTCTTTTATTTCATCGAAGACAAAGCAGACTCATAACACCCAGGCATCTCCATCCTTGCAAATAAAGATAATTTTATATATTCTTATAAATAGGGAAAAGGCCTGAACAGCGTACAACATTGCAACTGCTTGAATAGCCTTCAAATATAAGAATACATGGAATTCCCTTCTGGGTCACACCAGTGGGCCACCTAGCCCAGTAGTACATCTTAGACTGTGGCAATGTGAGGTGAGCGCATGAGCCTAGGGCAATACCTGTGGTCCCTTTCCCCTATGTTCCCCAGCATCCAGAACTGTTGTATTAGGAATGTTAGAGGAGCAAAGCTTGCCTAATTCTTATAAAGCCCATACATAAACCTGCTGTTCTTGAATTTGTCTAATCCCCTTTGAATCTCCTGATACTATCAGTTTCCACAGTCCCTCACGGCAGCAAGTTCCAGAAGCTTAATATCTGCTGTGTGAAGAACTTTCTTTCATCTGCTTAAAAGAGATACTGGTTTCACTGGGTGCTCCACACCTCTGGTATTGCAGGATTTGCTGAATAACTTTTTCTGTATTAACCTCATCCATCATCTTCAGGATTTTGTAAACCTAAATTACCAGCCCCTCCAGCTTTCTCAAACTGAAGAAATCTCTCCTTACAAGACAGCTGTTTCAGCACCCTGATCACTTCATTTGCTCTTCTCTCTACTGACTCTAACTTCAGCTCATACTTCTTGAGATGTGGAGACCAGGCTGCACACACAGTCCAAGATTTAAAACCTCTCCAAGGTTTTAAACAGCGACAAAGTAAAGCCTTTACATTAATCCATACTGAAGCTCATCTGACAGGTTTGGCCTACTCAGTTTCATGAGGTTCTTCTAGAGTTTTTCACTATTAGTCTGTGATATGAATGTGCAAAAAATCTTAGTATCATTTGCATCCTTGGAAATTTCATTGTTCACTGCCTTCTCTATGTCAGTGATGAAGATGAAATAAAATCAGTCCCAGCACTGATCATTGGAGGACCCCACTGGCTGACTCTTCCATTCTGAGAAGCTTTACCTTTTGCGAGCCATCTTTTAATCAGATTTCAATCCACAAATAAAGCATTCTTCATATACCATGGAAAATTATTTTTTAATAATGTAATTTTGAAATACAGTTCATCTATTTCATGACAGACTAAAAGAAGATACTGCTGCACTGCTTGTTTTATTTTCTTATTTCAAACGTTTGTATTTGGTTAGGCAAGGGCTTCCCACAGAAATACAGGTGAAAGGCGGTCAGTCTTCAAAGAAAACTTGTAGATCCTGCTTGGAGCCACAGATATTTGTTTAGAGAACTTGCATGCCAAATTCTACACCCGTGCTATATCTCAGGCAACTCTCCTCCTTATTTGTTCATCACTCTCCTAAGGTGTGCTTCTGACCTTAGGGTCAGTTCTCCAACCTCTGAGAATATGGATTAACCTAACTGACTTTTAACTGTTTCATCTGGAAATAGGATAATTCAGTGGAATTGTAATGAATTTACACAAATGTATATCTGAGACAATTTAACCTGAAGTATTCAGTAATGTGCAAAAATAAATAATGTTTTTAATAAAAGAAATCAAATTACTTTGTGTGGGAAAGCGAATGTTTAAAAATGTTTCAACATCTTTGTGTTTCCCATTAGTCTCTCTTGGATCATGGAAAAAATGTAAACTTCAGAGACCAAAAGTTCTTAGGCTACTTTAACTCTGTGTGAGTCTCTATTCCACATAGTGGAATAGATTGTCTTTCTCCTATTCCTGTACATGCTCATAGTCTATTAGAAAGTTTAGCAGTCATTGACCAATACTTCTGTTCTGGCATCATAAATGGGCATGGCCTTTTCTGCTCAATGTTTGTGTAAGTAGGCATTGTCAGGATGGGTAAAGAAGGCAGTAAATACTAGTGCTGCAGTAACCACAAGCTCCACAGCTACAGTGAATCAGCTTAGTAAGAAAGAGTTACAAGTCTCGTGAGTAAACAGCTACTAAATATTTCCACAGGAAGAACTTCATAATCTGGTTTGGATTGTTTCTCTAAAGAAGCAGTTTGAAGGCCATAGTTCTTTCTAAACAGTACCTTATGATCCACATATTACATTAATATGGATCACAGTTTTGTTATTGCAACTTAGAGTTCTGAACTGAAAATCTGATGAAGACATTATTTTATTTTGTATATTCCTGGACATTACATGACAATAGCAGCAAAGATTCAAAACAATTCATTACTTGAATTAATGCTTTTACTGTTACTAATAAAAGGACAAACAAATTGACTTTTAAAATGCACAAATTTCAAAAGAAAATGGAAATTCAATATCTAATATAAAACTCAATAAAAACATCTGATTTGATATCACTCTCTTGTCTGGCAGTTTAGCTCAGATACAAACACATTGCTGTTTTTCTCTACAATTGTAAGTCAAAAACTTTTAAGATTATATAAATTTGTTAGCAAGGAGAGAGTTAATCCTTTGAGAACAAAAGTTTCATCCATAATAATGTTTTGTTTTAACTTCAACTTGTGTATACCCAAAATTGGACTTACACTCACAAATACAATTCTACATGTAAACAGCAAATTTTATAAACAACTCACTTTTTATTAGCCAAACTGACCATTTTATAGCAACAAGCCAAGGTATACATACATATACTTGTATGTTTGTGTTCGCATACACACACATGCATGAAAGTGTTCCCAGAATTGCTACTGGAAGCTTGTCCCTTAATGTACCCTAAATCTGTATTATTTGCTCTTTTGAAACCATGGAATTTATCTTTCTTTAATATAGTGCATTACAGAATACACACACAAAAAAAGAATGAAACTGCTCTCACAGTGCTCCACAAAAGTTTTCATGTCCTCAGCTTCTGAAACATTTAAGATTATTAACTTGCTGGCAGGCTCCCGAAGAATTTTAAGGCATCTGTGCCTGTGCTACTTATTTTAAGCTCTGTCTCCCAATGTTATGAAATCAGCAAACTCGCTTGACTTTCTTAGTAATTCCATTTCATGTGGTTCTGGCTTTCAGGCAGATTCAAGAATGACATAATCGTCTTTTCCCACCCACAGGTTTTGGACTGTTGCCATTGGTTACACCCTTCCTAGTAATGTGCAACATGAGTCTTTGTCTGATCCCACATGCCCGTAAATGGAAGACAGCCCAGCAAAGATTACTAAAACACAGTTTCTTGGCTTTCTGTCAATCAACACCATAGGTAGAGTAAGGCTTCACCAGGTTTTTTCCTATCGGTTAGTATTACTTAGGCTACAGTGCAGGAATGTCAGTCCAATGTCATGCTGTTTTAAAAGGAAGTGGACTGATTTCCCAATAAACTTTACTCCTCGTACTGAAAGGAGAGCAGATATCTTGAATGTAGTAGCAGCGAATAAACAAGCTCTGCAAAATGCTTCTTTTGTATTTTTTACTGGAGCGTTTATGCAAATGCACTCAAAAAGTACAGAATTCTTCACTTTTGTAAAAAAACCTAGAACTTGGCTAGTATGTACTCATAAGCACTATTACAATCATACTCTGTATTATTAACAATACTGGGTTCAAGCACCAAGCTCTACAGCAACAGCATAAATATTATGGAGAAAAGGCACTTTCTGGAGTTGATTATCAACATTAGAGAATTAGAAGCAACTCACTCTCCAGTCCCACTGCCCAATCTCACAAAGCCTCTCCTGTCTTCCCTGAAGACTAGGGGAGTGTTTCTATGTGTAAGAAATATGGCATGTTAACACAGCACAGAAAGCAAGGCCTCCAGCTATGCATAGTGCAATGCTAAGGCACTATTGTAAGGTGAGAGCAGGATGCAGAATGCCTTGTCCTAGACCTGAATTCAGAGCATCAGAGAAAGTAGTATTCCTTTGCCCTCGGAAAGTGTAATGTGTGCAGTAACGGCACAGCTCAGTCTGCCTTGGCCATTCGCTCTGGACTCACTGGTCCCTGCAGCAGTTCTGAGAAGACAGTGCCTTTATGTACCTGTCTGGTCCATACTGGACAGCACAGGGAGATACACCTATCCTTCCCCTTGTAAGTCCTATGTAAGTCTAAATACTGTTTCACCCTGCAGATTAGCTCTAATGACAACTTGATCTGTATGCCTCTGTGACCAAAAATGCCTAGTAAAAAACACCATTCATTTCCGAAGGACATTCATTTGCAGGATTTGTCTCCAGAAGATCTGCTCTTTACAGTTATGCTTTTCATGCTTGGTCAAATTTTTAAGTACTGCACAGCATCATGGCTACTTGGACCTCTTAAGCTCAAGACTACTGAGAAGCATTGCTCCAGGTCAGCTTCAGGGCAATTACTTACTAGTTGGCAATTAGATTGCTGCTTTAAGAGCTGGCACTGAACTGCAAGGCAAATTAAAAAAAAAGGCATGTATCATGCTCAAAGAAACACTAGTCCATGTCAAAAAGAAATGGAGAAGAATGCATCAAGTTATCACCATAAAAATAAATGACCTATCCTGAAAAGATAAAAAAATCCTGACTTCTGATTTCTTTCTCTTCTTGGGCAATGAGTCAGTTCTGGAAAAAACAACAACTGGGCAATATGAGGCAAGGACTTGGCATCAGGCTGTGCAGTCTAAAGATAATAGAGGAGAGGCTAGAAGACAGAGTTCTCATGGGACTTTTTTCATGATCAGGTACACTCTTCTAAGTTCGGTGCAGCTGAGAGCTGTGTCTTTCTCTCACTCCCAGCAGTGTGTGACAAGCCATTTGAACAGATATCTAGCAGGAAGAAAACTGTGAGATAGGCTAGAAAATAAAACAAATTGATCGTGATGGTCACCAAAGAGTGGAATTTACTGCAACAGGAATTCCACGTGAAATGGATCCAGAGGATTACTTCTTTCTCTAGGCTCTGTTCACAGTACAAGCTACAGTAACATCTTTGTTTCTGTGATAGAAATTACCTGCCTAGTAAGTTACAATATTTGAAGAAGGGGATAATATGAAAATCCTATAAAATTCTACTCTGGTGCTATTAAAAAGTCCAAGGCGCTCTAAAACCTGTCCTCTCAAGGCAATAGTTAAGTTCTAGGAAGTTTTTACAAAGTTAACTGCCCTTTCCTGACAGAATAAAATAAAAATTATTTAGATGGCCAAACTCTTAATTTTACTAAGTATCTTTCACTCTGCCTATAATGAAATCTATTTCTTCTAGTAAAGCAATTATTGTTAATAGCTGTTTTGATACTAAGAAAGAAAATCTGTTTTAGCTGCAGTGGAATTGTAGTTATTTAAAACATTAAATTCACCCATCGACATTAACATCGACATGAAACATTTTAGTTTCTCATTAATACCATTACACAATCACTTTCAAAAATATTTTACAATCTTATACACCCTATATTTTTTTACTGTACATAAAGACAAGAGTAGCCATGAAAGTATTCAACTTCTGCCATTAACTCATGGCAAGATAACACATATTTCTCTAGAAAGACAATAAGAGTCTTTCTAAACAGGTAGGTAGAAGGTATATGTCATGATAGCCTGTATCAGTTGATATTTTATTTCTGGAGCAGATGAAGGTTAAGAATCCAAAATGCTTATCCAACCTTCTCTAACAAACTTACCTGTGGGAATACTTGGGGCAAGTCTTCAGCTAGAATCATCACCCCACACTGGTCAATCTTAATGGAAAACCAGAGCCTGAATTGCTGGCTAGAGCTGAGCACACAGCACAAACATTTTCTGTGCTGAGTTTAACAACACTTATGTCCTTAGTAGGTCCACTTTTTGATAATGTTCTAAAAAAATATTGTCAAGAATGTTGCAAAAACAAAACATGTACACTTATTTAGCAGCATATTCACACAAACGTAAAGTCCTGTTCATCAATGACCTGGACAAAGGGATAGAGTGTACCCTCAGTAAGTTTGCCAACGATACCAAACTGGGAGGAGTGGCTGACACGCCAGAAGGCTGCGCTGCCATCCAGCGGGACCTGGACAGGCTGGACAGCTGGGCCAAGGGGAACCGAATGAAATTCAACAAAAGCAAGTATAAGGTTCTGCACCTGGGGAGGAACAACCGCATGCACCAGTACAGGTTGGGGGTTGACCTGCTGGAAAGTAGCTCTGCTGAGAAGGACCTGGGAGTGCTGGTGGACAGCAAGTTGACCATGAGCCAGCACTGTGCCCTTGTGGCCGAGAAGGCCAACGGGATCCTGGCGTGCATTAAAAGGAGGGTGGCCAGCAGGTCGAGGGAGGTTATCCTCCCCCTCTACTCCGCCCTAGTGAGGCCGCATCTGGAGTACTGTGTCCAGTTCTGGGCTCCCCAGTTCAAGACAGGGAACTGCTGGAGCAAGTCCAGCGGAGAGCTACGAAGATGATCAGAGGACTGGAGCATGTCTCTTATGAGGAAAGGCTGAGAGACCTGAGTTTGTTCAGCCTGGAGAAGAGAAGACTGAGGGGGGATCTTGTTACTGCTTACAAATATCTGAAGTGTGGGTGTCAAGAGGATGGGGCCAGACTCTTCTCAGTGGTGCCCAATGACAGGACAAGGGGCAATGGGCACAAATTGGAACACAGGAAGTTCCACCTGAACATGAGGAAAAACTTCTTTACTGTGAGGGTGACAGAGCACTGGAACAGGCTGCCCAGAGAGGTTGTGGAGTCTCCTTCTCTGGAACTATTCAAAACCTGCCTGGACGCGGTCCTGTGCACCCTGCTCTAGGTGTACCTGCTCAAGCAGGGAGGTTGGACGAGATGATCTCCAGAGGTCCCTTCCAACCCCTACCATTCTGTGATTCTGTGATCCTGTGAATTCCTTTTTTAAAAATAATGGTAATAAAGGGCGATTCTGTGAGTAACACCCAGTTAATCAGTCGGCAGAAAATATCAGATCATCCACCCACACATCAAAACAACCTGTACTGAAAATAGTACATTGTAACAAGTGACTCATGATGAATTGTACTCCATACTGGACACGTAAAAACTGTATTTGTCAAATTAATTATTATTGTTAAAGCCATGTTCTCCTCACTCTTTTTAAATTTTCCTCATGTCCAGTGCAAACACTCCTGCATTTAAAGGAGCTGAATTTAGTCCTCAGATTTCAAAAGATCAAAATAAAATAAAACAAAATAAGTCTTTGGAAATGTTGGCATTTTAGTATTCATAATCAAAAAAGACAAATTCCTGTTCTAGATACGTTTCAGCAGGTAGATGCAATGACAGTTTTCATCAATATATTAAGTGCTTACAAATCTCCGTTCCCATCTAAATTTGCAATAAAACTTTTACTGACTTGAATGAGGGAAGTAAGAGTAATCCAGCCTAATGTACTGAAAATCCTGTTGCTAATTTGCAAACAGTTTAACAGAAGGAGTGTTCATCGTACCTACATATTACTACAGTATTTATTATACCATTCGGTTATTTTTCATTTCATTTTACTGGTGACATAGAATAGACTGCACTATGTTGAGCTGCAGCTGACACTTAAGTATTGCTTTTAAACCATGGAAGATTCCTTGTTTAAAAACAAACTTGAAAGTTTGAAAAAAAAAAAAATTAAATAAGCCTATGAAATAAATCAATTTTACTATCAGTTCTTGCTTCAGAAATTTTTTTCAAGACTATCTCAGATAGAAACAAGACTGCTTCATTCATTCATGGGCAATACTTTGGCTCCATGTGCATTTATATAAGTAAGAAGAATTTTGGACCTCCTTTCTATTACATCAATAAGCTTTTCAATTCCTTTTCTGCCTCCTTGGCTCTCCCAGTATATTTTGTCAAGGAACAAAGACTGTAGCAACTTCTCACGTAAACGCTGGCTCCTCAGCACTGAAACTGCAGATTCAGGGAATCTGGAAAAGCACAAAGAAATTCATCAGCTTTGCCATCACTCTGAATTGCAATATTTATGTTGTGGTTTAGCAATCAATTCTGTGAATATAGACTGCAACTCAGCAAAGGAAGTCCACACATGGCTAATCATATGCATGTTAATTGTACCTTTTACAGAGTGGGATTACTCATACATTTTTAGACATCCTGTAAATGCCTTGAGCCAATGATATCTATTACAGTAACTTAGTGTCTCGTGCTCAAACTGGGAAGAAATTATCAATCTTTTTACAAAATTAATAACTTAAAACTTACTCATTGATTCCTTGTAGTATTTTGAAGTCAAGATTGTCCTCATTTCTGTCAAAGAAACCCTTATTGTCTATAAAGGCCAAGTGCCTTCGGTCATGCCTTCTCTGAACTATGTGTGTCAGGTCAACAGCATCCTGATCACTACATTTCAGCTTCAGTCCTTGCTGCACACAGGAATCCTCCTTGAGAGGTTTGAATCCACAGCAGTTTCTGTCTAGTCGATTATAGATCTAAAAAAAAGTACAGCAAAGTGCCAAGTGAAGACAATATCAAGGTATTTGGTGCAAAGCGTCACTGTAAGACATTGCTTAGTAACACAGCTGACAGGAAACCAAGCTCAGGGCAAGTATAATTGAAGTCAGCAGTGAAATGGCGTTGAAAACCTGGTCCCCATACTTCACGTACTGTTAGAAGCAATTTCCCAGACTGTGTGTTTTATCCATTTTATAGCCATGATTTGTTACGTCAGTAGAAATTCTTTGAAAATAATGGAACAATACCACTGTGTAACTGGAATAACAAGATGGTGAATACAATTCTATTTTTTTGAGAAGGCTGTAGGGTTTTTTATATTTTCTCTGCTGGAGAACAATAGAAACAGGACAGCCTGATACACACAGAGGGTCTCCGTTTTGTGGGACCTATTAGACTAATAGTACGCAAAATAATCTAAAAGATTAGTAAGGGGCACAGCAAACCATCAGAAGCTGCAAAATGCAAGAAGAGTGCATTTATAATCACAGAGCAGCCTCCCTGAATTGCACTGTGGTATATACTTTAATAACATGGTGGTCTAGGCTATTTTTTCCCATGCAAACCCTTGCTTATTCATCACAGAGCACTTAGTTGGAAGGAATACATCTGGTCTAACTTTAGTGGTGTAAATGTTAAGCATCTCTTCTGACTTAGTCGTTTATGTTCCCTTTCATAAACAATGACAAGAACGAGGCACCCCCAGAGCAAAGGATGCCATTTTAGGATAACCATCTAATACAGGAAGGATAAATCAGTCCTTCTAAGTGCTTCTACCCCTGTTGACTAGATGAGAGTAAATACGCAACATTGCCAGGGCCCTGAGTGCACAAATAGGCCTTAATTGCCCTAAGCACCCTCACCTGAGACCTGCACGCACACACCCTCTGCCCATGGGCCCAGGAGCCCCATTTAAGCTCAGGCCTGGCACCTCAGCCCTTCTCTGAGCACTTTGGTGGGGTGGGGTACCATGGAATGCATCTGCTGCTTGTCCTGCTACCTGATGCTCCTGGATTGCTGCTTGGGGTTCCTGCTCGTTGGCCTTGGAGCAGGCTTGCTGCCTTGTCTGTGCCTGATGCTCCCTGAGCTATCAGTGGGACATGTGGCTTTCACCCCCCTTCCTGTTGGGCTGCCTCTCCTGCTGCTGGCCCTGCCTGTCCTGCCTGCTGTGGGGCTGCCCTTGGCTTCGGCTCATCTCCCCAGGGAGCAGCACTGCTCCTGCTGACAGGTGATTACAGAGTGGAAGCTTGGTCTGGTGCATCTAAAGCTTAATCAGTAGCTTATCAAAGGTAAATCATTTTTTCTGTCCTTGTTTGTTCTATGCTGCTAACTCTTCAAATTGTTCTAACCATAAAAGCATTAATGTTCACATAAGCCTTCTAAAATTACAATTTTATTTTTGTGACACCCCAGTGAAATGAACTGTTAGGACTCTTCTCCTAATGTAGAAATATGTTGCATGTTGAAAAGGCCTCCTAATTTTGTTCATCAAATGAAAGTCTGAGAGTTGCTCTGCTTTTTCTTAAGTATATAGTACTGTTGCTACCGGTCTTGGTGGCAGTGTTTGTTTTCAACTGCGAAAATCCTGAGGAAAGGAATAGATTTCTCTTCTTTCTCCTTTCATGAGCAGTATTCAGCATCTGCAGGCACTAGAGCCCCTCTTGCTTGCAGTTTTCTAGCTCATGGGGTCTCTCATCCAACTCATCCAAAGGCTTTGCCAAAAAATGATATTGAGGCATTCCAGACAGGCTCCTTCGATGTATGGTGCTAATTTATCTGCACTGCACTTCATTACATGCATTAAATAGACAAGGAGATCATGTTCTTACAGACAGCCTCTTCATAATATCTTGCATCATTCCAGTGTTAAGACAGGATAATGGGACACTCTAGAATTGATGCTGCAACCTTAGTAGTTTAGCATTGTTTTTTGTCATACACTTATGTACATCAGAGGTCCAAACCCCCAAAATTAAAGAAGCTATTTTACATTTAATGTCCTTATTTTACTTGAGTTCTTGCAGAAGGCAAGTGAAGGTCAGCTATAAGCATTTTTCAGCCTGCTCCCATGTTTTCTAGCATTTGAAACCGGAGATTAGGAACATCTATTATGGGCACCAAACCCATTCTTCTGAGGGAAGTATGTTTAACAGAGAAAACTCTTCACCATTATTCTTTATTTCTGAATGACTCATGAAGCACAGAATTTTTTGTTAAACTCAGAACCCCTTCTTGGCATTTCTTGTTTTAGAGTCTTCATGTTCTACTGCCAATAAAGTTTAAAATTAAGTCTGAGAGCACCTAGATAAAATTTTAATCTTTAAGAAGCATAAGACACACTTTCACTCAATTTCTGGTATGCATGTTCTTGTCTGGTAGGCAGCTGGAGGTATAAATCACTCTGATACCAGCTACTCTTATAAGAGTAAATTGTTTATTTCACGTACAGTTCAATCCTGTTGTATCTTAAGTGACCTCTCCTCCTGGATAACAGGAGGTCTATTATGAAGTCTAAAAACTTGTCTTAGAAGCCCTTAAAATTAGAAATCAACACAAAACTCATGAGAATGTCTAGTGTTCAACAAGACGACGATCGCATGAAAACGCATTAACTCTATGCTACATTCCGTACTATTCTTATAGGGACATTACTATGAGCATCAGAATAATCCACATATGGCTTTATACCAGTTTCTAAGAACGACTTGCTCATAGTGGGACTAAAGATGGAGTCATCAGACAAGTGACAATATTTTTAGAGAAGAATTGAATGCTCTGTTTAACATAAGTCTGCAAAATGTAACACACACACACACCCCCCACCCCCCCCGCCCAAAACTGGAAATATCCATTCATCCTAGAACAGGACTGAGAAGGACAGGGATAGGCTATGCATAAGCCAACTCATGATTTTTATATTTCAATAAATGTAACTCTCTAAAGAGCTGAATTATATGAACAACCAAACACAGTGCATAAAACTAGTGCTTGGTGCAATTTTAAATACAAATAGTGTTACATAAACCAGTAAATGCTGCAGGAGGCTCAGTCACCTGGACCTGTCTGGCAGGCAAGAACAATTGGAAGTAGTGCCATATCTCAGGAAGCCATAAAATTAGGTTCCAGCCAGGTGGTTCAGTTCAGTCCTTACTAAAACAGGGAGTGTATCAATATTCTACTACGTAATTGCTGTAACTGTAGCCACCCATTATGATACCACTGGGCAGAGTCCTAGTTTGGTGTTATTTGGAGAGCTAATGACTGTGTGCAACACCTAATTGAAGAACAGCAGCCGTATCATTCATCAGTTGCTGCTGTACTCTTTCCTTACTAAGTCACTGGCTAGGTTTTTAAAAAGAAGGAAAATTAGCCACTGCAACTGTTATCTTGATCCAGGTTTCAGCTGACCAAAACCACTTAAATCACCCCTGGGGGCTGGGGAGGTGCAGGAGGGACCACACGGTAAAAATCAGTGATTTACAGTTGTGAACATAGTCAAGAACATGTCTGGAGAAACAAAAAGTCAAGGAGAAACAGTATGCCTGCCTCAAGGTGAAATAAATCAAGATGTCTCAAGACAAAAGCCTTTGCTTGCTCCTTCAGAAAATGAGTCAGTTAAGTTCCTGATCTCTTTCCCTGATCATAAGTTGTACTTTGGATATTTTAATTATAAGAAACAACCAGAAACAAGTTCAAACTGTGCAAATACATTTCTTTCTCATTTAAAAAAAGGAAATAAACTAAAATGACTTTTTTAGGAGTCCCATGTGTGCTTATGTGACTTTTGAGGCAGAAGGTTGCATTCAGTAAATGTTTTACCTGCAGAAGAAAATCAAAGAGTGCCATCTTGGACCACTCATGATGATGGATTTCGGTACAGCCCCAGTCAGCTTTGGGAACTTTACCATTCTGCCAGCATTTCTGCTTCAATAGCTGCTGATATTGCCCCCAGGTTAATCTCACTGAAGAATGGGTACTATTATCTGTTGGACTCAGTGAGGAATCCCAGAGAATAACAGGACAGGCTTGACCGTCTGAAAAAGGAAAAACAGATCATTGGCATAGTGCAATACTGTCAGACTCGATCATTCTTTAGACATTGCCTAAGCATCAATAATTATACCATTTTACAGATGTGGCAGGAAAAATGGCCAGGGACTAATAACTTGACATCCTTTGGTTAATGTGGTCTTATTCCACATCTAAAACTAACCACTGCAGGAATGGAAGAAGCATAGACATTATAAATGCCTTCAGTGTACAGAAGGATTTCTTGGTTTGAAGCTGGAGATTAATGTACAAAATCATATAGTAAACCAGGCTATTAAAAAGTTTATAGGTAGATGAAGAGCCTACAATGCCACTGTGAATCAATGATGTAATTTCCCTCCGATTCCAGTGAACTGATAATGATTTACAAGAGCTGAAAACTTATGTCAAAGTATTTTTTTCTGCATAATGGGCATAGAAACACTATAAATCCTATACTCAGAGTGGATTTATTTTGTTATCTTTAGTATTTTAGGCCTATAATGTATGATTTCACAGCTCTGAAATGATATATGAGAAAACTAGAGAGTGTGAGCTTAGCATGAATAAACACCTTGACAAGTATTTTTTTTACCCAGATATAACATGAGATCTGTTTTGTATAGCAGCTATTTTGGCCAAATTCTTTTTCTCCTGTGTAAAGAATATTCTGCTCTTCCCTGAAACTGTCAAGGGCCTTAGCTTTGGTGAGTTCAAGTGTTCAGAGTTCTTAGTGGGAAGAAACCTCAGCAAAGAATTTAAAATGAGTTTTCCCAGTATAAGAACTGATAAATATATTTCACCCGATATCAAGTAACAGGCATATATATCTTCTTAGGAAAGTGGAACTCTCCTTTTCATTGCTGATGCAATGCTGCTGCTGCCTTAAACTGCCAAGGACCCAGGACTGACTGTGGCTTGTACACACATGAAAACAAAGAAATCCTTTGTATTTTTGGGTGTAGACACAAGACCAAAATATGACCTCTTGGTACAGAGAGGAGGAACCATTTAACTGCAAAGCTGCTATTTGCTAAATAGCAAGTGCTGGAACATGTATAAAGCTTTAGAATTTATTTATATTCATCCTGAAGGTCAATGAACCTAAAGTCCACACTATTGCACAATTTGTTGCATAGTTAAATGCAGCCTAAACTGTCTCTTTGTCTTCCACATGCCCATGGATCCAGAAATGCATCTGAAAAGAAGCTTTCAGAAACTCGCATGAAGGCAATGAGATCCATGGCACCTTCTCCAGGGGCAACCCAGACAGAGAATAGCACATAGAAAACAGGTATCAGTGTCAACAGCAAGGTACAAGCTGCTAATGTGGATGCTCCATCTGTAAGCAGCAAGAGCTGTTCAAAACAGATCTCTATACAGCTGAATCAAAAAGCAACTCTTCAAAGCACGCTGATTGATCTAAAACAACAGGTAAGAAATTATCTTTGCCCATACTTAGCAGTGAATCATATGTAAAGATCCATCCTGTATTCACCAACAGAGCATAATAGGCCCCACACGCAGTCAAGCCCAAGAGAAAAACAAACTCCTCCCCAAAACCAGAATGTACTCAGTCTTCTCTCTGCCATGGCTTGCACATACAAGGTAGTGCTTCTCAAGCCAACCCAATGTGAAGATCCACCACCTCTTTAACTTCCCTCTGAGTTGCCCAATGTTTCCTTAGGAACACAGAAAGTGTCCTTCCATTAGGAATGTAATACCTCTCTTTCAGTAGGATCAGTACTACCTTTATCAGCACCATGCTCCACACTTTCCTCTGCTGAAAAAGTGCTGAGCACTCCTGCAAATCAGGCTTCTCCTCTACTGAGGTGCCTGAATAAGTACTTAGGAATTTAATTTGGGAAATCTTAGACATTTCCCTATCTCTCTTGCTCTGGCTCTGTCACCTACACGGTAGATGACTTTAGCCAAGTCAGGTCAACTATTGGCTAAGCTTCTTATCCAAGCCAGTTGGAGAAAGTCTATATAAGCATTGGGAATTGTCACAAAAAAGGACAGCTTTCTTCAGGACCAAGTCTGATCTATTATTTTTATATCTCCAATAACAGCTTATGTAACTATTCATGAATTCTTCCACAAACCAAATACATAAATGGTCTTCTAACAAAACAAACATCTCCTGTCTACGCAAAAGGGACATGATAAACAATAGTAATATAAATACTTGAAAAATATGAATAATAGCTTGCCAATTTCCATTAAGATACAAAAACATTTTTAAAAGACCAAGGCTAAATACAGGAAATGTTTGCATTTCAGAGGAAATGGGAGCAGAAAAGATGAGCCAAAATAAAATCTTTCAACTCTGTAATACAAATTGAATTACAGGAATATGAAACAGCAGCTTCAGTAAGGAGCAGTGACTTGAATTTTTGACACATGCAGGAAAAACATGAATATGTTGAATTAAAGCAGATAAGGCGCCTCATTCATAGCGGCATGAATTGGCATGACCCCACTGAAATCAGTGGAGCTCTTCTGATTCAAACCTTGTGAGGATGGGGTTGAAGTTGACTGAATGGTGAAAAGTAAGGCCTGGCTAAGAATCAGAGCTTCCAGCTTGATACATCCATAGTTGAGGAGATTGAGCATACTTCAGAATAAATCTAGTGTGTTCTGCATGCACTTCTTTCCTAATCAGCTTTATATATTAACACAAAGGGCTACTGCTTTTCTGTTGCTGCAGCTGCATTGCACTGAATCTTGCCCAAAGCAGATTGACTTCATTTTCTTTTCATCTGCCATTTTAGATTGATATATCTACTTGACTATCTAAAGATGATCTGCAAAATTGTATGGGAAAGATTTTTTAAAAACTCATATTGGAACCTGTTTCCTAGTAATTCATATAGATTTTTAAACATCAAAATATTTCTAAAAAATTCTTTGGCCCTTAGGAGCTACTGGCTCAGGATATCCTAAGTTGAATAAGCTAACACAGGTGAAACCTCAGGCTGCTGAGACTAGACTACCTCAGGGTACTCAAACTGCTTTGTGTGCAGTTAGACAATGTATCCCTGCATGGCTTCTTCAACATAGGCATCATCTTAGATATCCACACACCACATCACTTTGAAAATAGTCTGTATGCTTCTTAACCACAAAGATGCTCTTGCAAATGTTACTCTTCCATCTTGCGCTCTAACTTGTATCTACAGCAATTTTTCTAACTTCTGTGAAAGAAAATACTTTCAAACATGCCCATGAAAGCATCCCTAAAAAGAGCAAATCTTTCATGAGGTACTTAAAGCCCTTCGTCAAACTCCTTATTGTTCACTGTAAAGCAGTATAGCTTAACACTGCCATGTTTGAAAGAAACAGTTCAGTTGCCCATATATTAGCAGGAGAGGGTAATTTAGTGTGGAAAGATAAGGACTGAAATATAGAGCATTACTTGAATTTGAGAGTTTAAGTTCTGAGAGAAAATATAAGGGACAGAAGCAGAAAGCAGACAGAAGTTAGGCCATCTTTCTTTCTTTCCTCTGCACCTTATTTGCAGTGTTTCTGTCCTGTGCTCATGTGGATGTCAGAACTAAGGAATGCATGAAATGTGCATCAGTTGCTCTCTAGCCTATGGACTGCATTATTGCTTACACATGAACTTCTCTACCCAACAAAATATTGGAAATACGCCCTCTGGCACCCCTCTGAGAGGTACAACACTATGGTGTAAGTTGTTTGGGTTGATAGACAGAAAACAGGACAGATAAATTGAAGCCTTTTAGAGCATTCTGAATGCATAAGGCAGCATTAGGTTTTTCTTATTCTTTGCCCTGACTTCAGTGATTCATAATATCTTTGCCTGCTTTTGCATAACTTTTGGTGATGTGGCAAGGGCAGGCTGATAGTGCAGGGTATAACATGGAAAAACCTATGGCTCCATTTATCATCATGTAGAGACCAGTAAAGCAAAACGACAACTACAACCAGTGGCGCTATCCATCACATGTCATTTGTCTATTTGCACTAAACCAACCATGAACGATATTATTCAAAGGAAGAGTTTCTTGTATGTGTTAGAGGAAAAAAAAGTGGTTCTGGGCAAACAGTAGGTTCAATCTTTAGCTAAAAAAACTCCAACTGAATTGAGTACACCTCTGCTTATTCTTCTCAGCACAGGATAAAGCATATTTAGCCAAACTTATGATATCAGAAAACCAGGGGGGAAGAGGAGTGGTTGTCAGCATGCAGTAGTTCAGGCCCTCAGCCAGCGGTGCAACAAAACTGCACAGCTGCCTATTTTGTACCAAAAGCTGAGTAAAGAGTTCAGTCTTGTTGCTATGATCCAAGGAGCCAGAGTCCTATTCCTACAGCTGTCAGCTGCAACACAGGAGCAAGCCTGCTCCAGCCCATGTTACTCCAGTGGTAGCTCAAGCCCTAAGAAACACTGGCGTCGTCCTACCCTGCAAATGCTGTTGCTGAGCTAGAGGCAATATGTGCAGTCATTTTACTTAGCTTCTGTGCAAATTAATTAAGGTAGGACTGTGACACCAAGCAAGGTCACTTATGTCTCTCCTGTTCCTCAGGGTGATCAAACAATGAAGATAGTCAGTCATGTGGTATTAATGTGACCACCCCAAAACTCAGACACACAAGGGTCAGCCTCCATTTTCTCCACAATAGACACAGTTTTATGATTACTTCTTGTTGTTTTACAGGCTTATCCTTCTTTGTTTATAGGTGTTTTGGAGCTCTCAACATTTTTCATGCCTTGTAGGTAGCAATGGGAGTGATAAATGAGTGCTTGCATTTGCCCAGAATCATGCTCTTTTGGTCTATCACTGAACTTAAAAGGGCTTTGCCCACCTGTACTCCCCAGCTTTTTACATTTGGCAAATTCATTGCAAAAATATGAGGGAAAGTTATCATACCTGATTTTTCCATCCATGATAGAAAAATAAGATAAACAATAAAAGAATTCACAGTCAACACTTAAAAGGGTTTACAATTAACTAGGGAAGGTAAGGCCAGCAGACAGAGGACTTGCATACAGTATTTTTCTAGACTTTAAAAACAAAAACAAACAGTGGGGGATTTGTGGGAATAGGGGAAACAGAACCTGTACAGGGATTTGCTAAGTAGTTCTTTGAAACCACTTTTGACAACATGAATGACAGTTTTGAAAAGCCCATTTTTTAAGATTTTAATGCTACATCAAACATGTCTTGTTACATCAGATCACAATTGAGGCAAGCTAAAGGGATGTGATGTGGAGAGAGATATGTCAGCCCAGAAATTGTGTACATTCACACATACATGCACAGTCCCTAATCCTGCATTGCTTGCTTTCCCATATGAATAACCATGACTCAGACAAGCTGCCCTGGAAAAAACTTTATAGTGCCTACCTAATTTTAACTTAAATGCGTATGGGTTATAGAAATGAGCTCACTAATTGTTCATATTTTTAAGAATATATTTTTGCTCATTTTCTCAACACAGATGTTTTCCAGATTATGCCAAACACAAACATGTAAATAGTAATGAGCTCAAGTAGATATTAGGCATCCGAGCTCCAGCATATATCCAGGCTAAAGAAATGGAGAGATGCAAGGTGCAGTAACTGTTCCAAATGCTCTGTTCACCCTTCAGCTGGAAAAAATGAAGTGGGACCGAAATAACGTTATTTTTCTTCTCATCACCTAGCAACACTCTTCTTGCTATAGGAACATAGCCAGATATGAGGAAAAGAAAATTAAAGGCAGAATTATTCTCTCTGTCCCAGACAGTCCAAAACATACTGTGAGGAGACAGACACTGAGCAACACAATGCACAATTAGCCTAATAGCAGTTTTCAGAGGCTTGCAGTCTGTCATGTCTGCAGCCACACTTGTGCAGAGTTCCTCCAACCGAAATACTTTAATGCCTTATGACAGCTCTATAGGAATAAATCTTATTCCTAAAAATAAACTAGGCATAATGTATCTTCCACGCTCTGCAAGTATGAATAATATTCAGAAGCCTCCTAACTGTTGTTCCTAGAGATTCATTCACATTGCTGTACAGGACGCCAAAAGGAAGGTTTACAAAGCAGGAAGAAATCAGAGACCACTGGGTCCTCTTCCTGCTGTCAGAGTTTAGAAAGTCATTCTTGCATTACTTTTTTTTTTTAAGAAACACAGACTAATACAAAAATATTTTGTATAAGCTAATTTCAGCAGCAAGAAAGGAACAGCAAAAACATAGCTAGCCACTTTAGCAATGATTCATTAAAATGCAATGTAGTCCTTTTGGGTTGTGATTTGTGACTGTACAAAAATAGCAGTTAGGCTGAAGACATATTTAACAAGATAGCAATGTTAGAAGTAGACTTACTTTGAACTCATGTTACATGTCTGAAAACTATCTTTAATTTCACTACAGAATAGAAATCAAATTTTTAATTGAAAACTTTATACCAATCGTAATATGCATATTGAGATATTTACTGTGTATATTTCTTTGTTGGCATAATAGAGATGTGTGTAATGAACCTCAAAATGTACAGCAGGATTCACCGAAATGTAGTAATTTTTTTTTAATTACTGGAGGGAGGGAAGCACTTTTCTAGAATTTTTCAGTTCCCAGAGGTATTAGTACCATGAAAGTAGCATCAAACTTCTGCAGAAAGTTCCCCTACCTCTCTGAGTAGGTTATCTGGCCAAATAAAAACCCCCTTTCCTACCATCTGTTTGAGAGGCGAATTCTTGTGCTCACTTCTGACAACATTTTATTAAAGTCAAATCTAAAAGATGAGAAAACTAAAAAAAAAAAATTAGAAATACCCCTCAAATCACAGGGTATTCTGGAATTTCTTTCACCAGTTTCACTTCAGGCAGTCTGTAAAACATCATGCGATCTACAGATGACTCCCTTTTTTTTTTTTCCTCATTCCAGACTCTTGTGAAAGAGAAATTGTTACTGCCCTCAGCAGCTCAACAGTATTTGATCTAAACTTTGGGGTACTGCATCCTTTGAACAGGATAATTGCACTGCAGAAATCACACACAGATGCCAGCATTACTTCCCTGTAATGATGGGGTTAGTTCTCGGGCTCACAGGAGTTAAAGGTGGCTGCTGCCCTGTGGCAGGGGGCACTACGGGAGGGGGAAGGAAACCTCAGCACCCCACCTGCAAGCTGAAAGCCATAGGAATATGTTACCTTGGAAGAACTCCGATCTCCTGCTTACAGAAGGTAAGCTCCTGTTCAGCCCCAAGATCCTATCCAAATGAAAGGCAAACACCTCGCTCATGTCGAGGGGTCTTTTGATGATGCCACAGTGCCCCTGGTTACAAGCAGTTCCTGTGGTGCTGGGACCCCTTGCAAATACTGCCAGGACTCCTTTGTGAGGAGGTACTTCTTGGATGTTCTCTATCCGAGAATCTGCCAGCATGCGCATGTTTAGGATGTCCTCTTTGCTCAGCCAAGAGGGAGAGCTCTCGCTGTAAATCCTGATATTGCTTTCCTCAGGCTGGGGCTGTGCCTTTATAGCTGCAGAAATCCCCCCAGGTCTCCAATGACCCCTCTCCTTGATTGCCATTCCTTTATGCCTGTGTTCATCCAGTTGGTGCTTTCTTGCCTCCAGAGCTACTGCTGCTCCCTTTGCGCCCGCAGCATGCATGGCCCTCCCTGGCTGTTGGGCAAAGGCCTCTTCCTGGCCTATAAAAGCGGCTTTTGGAAGGTGCTGCCCATAGGACAACGGGGTTGCATGTTTCTTCCTGCGCTTTGGCTTCACTGTGCCTCTGATATTGGCAGGCTTGCTGCGCTTGGACCGCAAGGTGATATAAACTACATTGGGTGGCAGCAAGGTCCCATTGCTACCAAGCTGGGGTTCCTGGAAATTGGGTGGTGACAGGGTGCCATCCAGTGGGATGCCCAGAAAAGGAGTTTGGGCTGCATCTTGGAGACTTCTGGAACTGATCTTTTGGTGTCCTCCTTTGTGCTGGGGTAAAACATGACCCACTTGACTGACGAGGAATCCTAGGTAGATCACACATGCAGTGCCCACTAGCAGATTCCTCCTTGTCCTTGGGCGCCTGCAAGTCCAGAGCCTCAGCACCCGTGGGGGGCACAGGCAGCAAATAAACAAGTTTTTTATTTTACTTGGCTGATCAAAGGTGGTCATTTCTCTAGTGAATCCACATGATGAAAACAGCATAAAGTCTTCTGTACGTTCCAGCCAGGATGATGATGCATGATTTCCCTTCCCCAATTTCTATTTCTCCTTTTCCAAATAGCTTCCAGCATGGGTGATGGACAGAGGCTACTGATATGCCTGGGAATGTGTTTAGCACTAAGGATGCTGACACTCCACCTTCTCAAGCCGTTAAATTCTTATCAGCCACCACAGGGGAAGTGATTGGCTTCAGAGAATGAATGGAGCCAGCTACGTAAGCAAAGTTTACTGACTTGTAGTCTAAAATATCTGAAGTATCTCCTTTGCAAACTGCAAAAAGAAAAAAGGAGTAGCAGCATTTAATTTCATTAATCACATATGGCCTCTGTGGTTCTATATATCTAAGAGATAGAAGTTCTAGATGAGATAGTGTGCATCTAGAAATTTGTCAGGATACTTCTTTCATTTTCTCATTACTGTATAAATTAAACACCAAAATCATGAAATACAGGCTCAATTTGCAATCTCAGCTAGCTATATTCCAGCATTAGAAGAAAAGCTTGTCAAACCCAGATCATTATCATCTTTTTCGTGTGAGAGAAAGTCTTCACTAAACCTCATGTTATGGAATTGCTGTAAATTATACAATATTAAGCACCAGTAACTGTAGCAGTTAAATATGCACATTCACTAATAGAAAAATATATTAGCAGTGCCAATTTTCCCTAATTGAATATGAATACAGTTCACATTCAAACATATATTAAAGATGAAAGATGGTTAATTGTCTTCACTCTTGTGAAGCCATAAACAGGATCTAGCTATAGTTTTTCAAATAAAATGACAGTGGCTTATATATCCTTTCAAAGAAACAAAGATTGAATAAGTGCATGTTGTATATATATTGCTATAAAAATATAAAATCTCTTACCTGTTCAGCTTGACACATCCTTCGTTCTGTAAACTTCTTAGGTTAATAAAAGTAACTTAGTAAAAGCTGACGTTCTCAAAGCATTCTAGCACATATTTCAGTTTTAAGTGTGGTTCACATTTAGGTATTTCATTGCAAGCTAAATACTGTTTGGAAGCTAACTGTACTGAGAGGTGGTTTGCATATGAACTGCTATAAACTTACTTGAACCTCACATTAAAAAAAAAAAGCAACTTCTATTTTAAATTCTGTAATGAAAAGTCCTGTGAAGTATGTGCCTTCCAAAAGTGCATTCCATCAATTTCTAACTCCTGAGGGCCCTCTAGTGCACTGCATGCAAATGTACTGAAGAAATTCCCATTTTCCACGTTTGAAGTTTTTTTTTAAACTTAAAATACTACCCCCCCCCCCCCCCCCCCCCCGAATTTTAGAACTTTTGGGAACCATGTGTTCTTGTGATGAGAAATGAAAAAGAGATAGTGGCTTTTTAAATGCTATTAACATGCTATTAAACAGCTCAGGAGTGTTTCCTATTTGTGCTTTCCGAAATGAGGCATAGCATAATCACTATACAGATGGAAAAGTTGAGGCAGAGAGAAGTTAAGGGCTTGTGCAGAGTTAAGCAGCGAGACACTGGCAAAGCTCTGACTTCTGACTCCTTGCCTTGTCTAAGTACAAAATAATAAAATGTATATGTTTGCTGTAATTCAAGCTAACGGAGATATTCTCTTCTCCATAATTAATACTAAAGGGAATAGACAGCTAAGAAATTGGTTTATGTTTTAGATGGGTCCAATCTGAACTTATAAAACTTTGGAGTGGATTTTTTCACTGGCCATCACTTTACTTTTTGTCTAAATATGTACTATTAAGATTTCAGCATCTGTGCCTGTTACCAGGAAAAGAGCCATCTTATCACCTGTTTTTTCCAAATCTGAGTTCTTGGAGGAATAGGGATTGTAAGAAATCTTTCTGGCCACTTCAGTTCTTCTCTCTCTTTTTTTTTTTTTTTTTAAGTTCAAATTTGACTGAAGGGACCTATCCCAAACAAAGAATAATTCAAAAAGCTCCAGACAAGTGTATCAATAAAATCAGTAAAGATGTGGCTACTGCTGCTTAACATTTTTTTGTACTTTAAAGAAGTTGCCAGAGGTGGACATTATTAGATCAACCTTAGATGCCTGAGGGTCTCTCTGAAAGATGATGGGTCATTAGTGAGAGGTACCAGCTTTGCAGCCCATTTGACCAACAGACACTGTACATGGCTCACAGTGAGAATGGCCTCCTATATCCTATTCAATACCAGTGCAAAATATCAGCAAAGTTATAATGGCTAAAACATGGGTAAATAAGGGCAACTGGGTATTGCAGCCTGAGAGCAGAATTTCACCCATAGCATGTATTTACAAATAGACGTGAAGAAATTTTTTGAAATGTCTAAGATAGGCTCCCCCTTTAAGGATAAATAATGAAAAAAAAAAAAAAAATTGCACCTCCTGGATTCTGTTTTGACTTACCACTGATTTTGACAGCAAATAATTCAGGATGAATATTTTACTCCACTATATTTCTTCCAAGTGTCTTTGAATTATTTTGGGGGATTTTACTTTATATTGCTAATGCCACAGAGTTGCTTGAGTTGAAAAACGTATCACGCTGCAACAGTTGTTTTCAAGGGCCCAGTTCTTGCGTGTAGATAGCACCATGACCTGTCCATTACAATTAAGCAGTGCCAAAACACATTCCATTCCAGTTACAGCTTTCCTTTGCTATGACATTTCTCTTAAAATAAAATCTTGGAACATATATAATCTTCCTACAACAACTCTTTAAAGGTTATCTTTAACCATTAGTTGACTGCTAAGGGGTTTTTTGAGGCTTTCTAAATGTGATGATAGCAATAATATTTCCTTCATTTTTCATGTTCAGAAGGGGAACTCATTCTTTAAATGTTGCACCACTACATACTTTGGAATGGGTGGTGGTAGGGTTTCAACTAAATAGGATTCAATATCTTGTTAATTTAACAGATATTTGCCTCTAATTTTGGATCTTTAAAAGATAACATATCAAGAGACATTCTTTTTTTTCAGCTCTCGTGGTGTACGGCTCCAGCGCCCTACTAGATTTCACAAAATAGTCAACGCTGGAATGGCTATGGACTTTTTTGGAAAACAAACATTTCTTTGTGTTTCAGGAAAGACAAAGAAAATGTTTGTTGTTCAGGTGGATAGTATTCTTCATTCTGGAATCATTACTAACCCAAAGCTGCAGCAGGGCACTAAAGGGCATTACTAAGCTGAAAGGGTACTTCCTCTGTGGTCATAAAATATTCAAGACCAATTTTTTTAAAGAATAGACTGAACAATGCTAGTTGTCTGACCAAATGCTGGCCTAGGTGATTGCACTTTGCCTACCTATATTTAGCCTGTAATGTCAGTTAGATTCTGTATTTATTCCTTGTTCTAAACTATATCTGTGGTATTGCCATCTGTATCTATTAAACTCAGCTTCTCATGTAATTTCTTTATATACCCATATTTCATGTCCGGTGTTATCCATTCCTAAGTTTAGGAACACAGGAATACCAAAACTAATATTGGAGAATAGCAATGACTGGAAGAGGGGAATTCAAGTAATATTTTCTAGTCCTTGACATTCCTAGGTATATTTTGAAAATGTAAATGAATAGGTGAATTGCAGATTTGCAATTATTTTCCTCCTTTTTTTTGTTTAACTTCTGAAATTCATCCCCACCAGTACCTGCATTTATAGAAGAAACCAGATCAACTTGTATTCGTGGGAGGGACTGTCACCCAGGTGCTACTGATGGTACTGGACAAGCTACAGACTCTGAAGCAGCTGGTGGCCAGCACTGCCTCCAGCCTTCCTAATAGACAGTCTCTGGCCAACCTGCAGGACACGGGTGGACTGAGCCAATGAGCACCAGTCACAAGCTCCTGCATCTTGACTCATGTGCTGGCAACCTCAAAGAGCACCATCCAGTTACTTAAATGCTCTGTTCCATTTTCAAATCTCTGAAGATGGGAAGACGATAGTAACCCATTTTTTAGGAAATAACAAAAATTCACTAATTCACCAGAAAGTTCTCAAAACCTCCTGTTCACAGGGTTTACACATCAATCATCCTTCCCTATGCAATCTCCTATAGCCTTCACCTTTGCATCCTTCTTAATCCTACCAAGCACGGCTTCTTCCTTCTTATCTGAATTATTATTCATACTCCTTTTTTACAACATTTTGTAGGTCATCTTCTTCCTTCTTTAATCTAGACTTAGTACAGCCTTTTGGGATAGTGAATACTACACCTGGAGAACTGAAGAAAAACACAGGAAAAACAATTTGTAACAGCACAGTGATACAATATTATTATTAATACAAAAACCTACCTAGCAGCTAGTAAGTTTCTCTCCAAAATGCCAGATTGGGTGTCAATTTTTACAAGTATCAGTTCTGTATTTTAAAGCAATACAACTCCTATTTCTTCATCTAACCCTTCCTTCTTGCTCCACTCAGTCATTTCAGTTTTAAGAGATATGGGATTTAAAGATGATTTTTTTATTTGTTTTCCAAGATGTCTCAGTTTGGTTCTTCCCACTGTAGTTATAACTGTGGAAGTTGCTGTGATTCAGCAAAGAACAAAATATTGTCTGTGCTGGTTTGTAGAGCATTTTGCAACAAAAGACGCTCTTTAAGTGGGCACTTGTTATATTCATAGAAGGATCTGAAATTTGAAATATTTATGTTGCCATTTTCCATTTTAGTAAAGACTGTGCATTCATGGACTTACTTTCCCGTATGCTTTTCATCTCCAACAACCTATGATTTCAATAAAACCAAACAGCACAAATGAAGGAATCGGAGTCTGTCTATATTTAAGGTGTTTCATTCGTACCGTCAGTGTCATTTCAACTGTTGTGTTAATGTGAAAAACAATGCTCCAAAAGCAGCACGGTTTGAAGACATAATAAGGAATAGATGAAACAGTGAGGAGTAGGTGAGAAACAGTTCAAGTGGGATAGAGGCAGTAATTAGAAGTGATTGCTGATGACTTCTCTGAAATCCATTCTTCCAAATGAAACCAGGGGTAGGATTTTTGGAAAATATTTTATTCAATATCAAGGTTCTTCTGACACCAAAACTCAACACCCCTTTTTGTCCGTGGACACTTGAAAGGATGTAGTTTCAGTCTAGGCTCCTTATTGTGCGTGCCCTTGCTTTCTATATGCAGGCAGTTTAATCTAAAAGATTAACATTTTTCTTAACATTTTCTTTTTTTCTGAATAAAATAATGTAACATGTAGATTTGTATTGCCTCTAGAATAAAAAGCACTTCTTTTTTTCCAGGCTACATTTATGATTATCGTGTGGAGTGTTGTTCCTCTCGGATGCACTGCAGCTAAACTGTTTCCATAGAGACGTTCTGCAGTTTATCTCTCTAAATGTCACAGGGGCAGACATTTATGTTAAAATGATTGATAAATGGCCCGCTCCCAGCTTTACCAAGTCCATGGGACTGAGAACTTATTTTCCAGGGAAAAACCATATGTCCTTATTATAGATAATGCAGATTTGATTTGCAAAATATGAAGCATTACTTTAGAAGGCTTGTGCTGTGTTTGTAAGGAGATCGATTTGGGCTGCCATCTGGAAACTGTACTCCAAGAGGACAGAGAGAAATGTTTGCTTCGTGACTAAACATGCTGACTAATAGTCTGCGCTTTAACTGGTCTGGGTCAAATCCGTACAGGGAAATCTGCAAAAATTTCTTCTTGACATCGTGCAAAAGACCTTTTCCCCACTGGGTTTTGGTTGTCAAACAACGCGGGGGCTTCCCAGAGCAAAAGGCGTCAATTTTTGTGCTTACATACAAAAACCCGCCGTGTGCCGCCTGCCCAGCCTGGATACCCTGGCCTGGCAGGGAGCCTGGCCTGCCTTGCTGCGCACCGCAGGGTCAGCGGCCGCAGCAGCAGGGCCTCGAAATGTCGCTGCCTTCCCCGAGAAGCTTGCCGCCCTCAGCAGGTGCCTGCGGGCCCCCCAGCCCTGTGGCAGCTCCCAGCAGGCAGGGAGGCCTCAGGACCGAGAAAGGAGGCCACCCTTTCCCCTCTGGTAGAGCGGTCCTGTCTTCAAACTGTGCGTGTGGTCCTGGGCTGCCAAAACCAGGGTGCCTTTTACTCTACGGGTAGTGTGGTAACAGCACCAGCCTATGAAATACACGGGTGCACTTCCACTAAAAAATAAGTAAGTCTCATCAGCTGCCGTTTAAGAGCAGGGAGGGGCAAAGGTGCTTTTATCACTCCGTGAGTGCCTAAATTTAAGCATTCTCTTAGCGTTTCTCCCCGCCAGGCCGACGGCCGGCACCCCGGGCCAGCCCCTCCGCCCCGCTGCGCCGCCGCCATGACAGCTCCGCTCTGCAGCCCGGGGGCGCC
>WAAD01014650.1:101829-114744 GCA_013389945.1 Fregata magnificens
CCGGCTCAGCCGGCTGGCGCTGCCTTCAGCGGCGGCCTTGGCCGAGGGCTGGGCCTGCCCCGGCTGCGGGCCGTGTCCCGCTTGCAGCGTGGGCCTGCCCTGCGGAAGCCCGGGCATGTGGGCGTCAGCAGGAGAAGCAACATCCGCCTATGTCGAGAGCTCAGCTCTGCTTTTTCCCTTCTTGCGTGATACCGCTTACTGAAAATATTGCCCGAAGAACGTCTTTTGACAGTGTTTGTCTTAGGGAAGCGAAGAAATATTTCTCTGGCAGCTAGCCAGGGGTCGTGGTGTCACCTGAGGACATCACTCTGAGCCGCCTCGGGGCTGACAGGAGTCTCCTAAAATACGGATGAAAGTATCCACCCTTAATGGCAAATAGATGATAGGAGAAACATGCAAATAAACAGTCAATGTGACATGCAACCTCTAAAAATACCCATTCAGTTAGCGCAGGGAGTTTCTTTCTGATCTTCACAACAGCGTGGATCTACCTTGAGATGGAAATTCTCAAGGGCAGGCTTCTTGATTTCATGCCTGTCTGCAGAGACTGTAGCAATGCGTTGCTATTGTATTGTGAGCATCATAATTTGTTGCATCTCTGTGCGAAGGAAGAAAATGGTGGCATATTTCTGAGGAAACAGTGAAAATACAGAGCGCAACCTTCCAGTGAGGTTAGTAGGATAAGGGCAATGTGTGCCAACAAAATTCCGTTATAATTCCTCTGTAGCTTGGGAATCCTGATATGCCCTTCAGAAAGAGCTACTTAGTGAAAAAAACCCTTCATTAACAGCAACAGTTCCAGTTGTCTTTGCTTCAGTTTCAGATGCAACCACTGCATTCTAACATCTCAGCAGCTGCAGGAAGTGCTTCTGGTTTGGCATTTGGTAGCTCTAAACCTTTGGAGGCACGTATGCTGCAAGTCAATCTGGCAATACCTAGCATTGTAGAGAAGAGGCTTTTAGCGAACTCTGTGAAGTGCAAAGTATGTGCAAGCACGTGCAAAAAAAGTATGGTCAACTTAATGCTGTGTGCCAGTTCATTATTTGGTCTTGACTTTGGATCATACAATTGTAGAATAATTTAGCTTGGAAGGGACCTCTGAAGGCCATCTAGTTCAACTCCCTGCTTAAAGCAGTGCATCATCAAAGTTAGAGCAGGTAGCTCCAGGCCTTGTCTGGTTGAGCTTTCTCTTGAAGGCATTAAAATGGACTTGAAAGTTGGGTCTGAAATTTAGCCAAATTTGGGAACTAAGTGCCCCAAACCTTGGAAAGTTACAGAGTTTTAAACAGTCTGAATGAGGCATACTCTTCCTTGGTTAATTGGAAATTGTTTCCTTTCCATTTTTGGTGTCATGATTCTGGTTCTCCAGTTGTGCAACAGTCTTTGATGTGCACAATATAGAGATTTCTGGAAGATAAAAAGCAAGCAGAAAAGTATATTGTCCCACAGCACACAGATTTTCTCTTAGTAGATACAAAACTGAAATATTTTTAAAGTAACATTTCTCTGTACATTAACAAAATGAAAAAGGCTAATAAGCCACTTTAAATTTGAAAGGTTAGTATTTCACCTGCATAATGACTTATTTATTTAAAGGCTAAGGTAGTAAGTCCTGCATTCATAGAGGTGCAGTGTAATCAGCTTTATTTCTATGACCTTAACAGGATGAAGTTCTTCCTGTGCAAAAGCAAGCTCTTGTGCCTTACTTGTCCACTAAACAAATTAAATTTATTCACTCAGTGAGTCAAGCTTGATGGAATGAAGATAGCTGATGTAAGCCTTTATATATCTTAATCCATTCTTGCGGTGTCACAGTGTTTCTTAGCCTGTGAAGTCAGTCTTTGAAGAAATCCCAGTATTATTATTTGCACTACCCAGTCTCTACAGGTCCCAGGTAAAACATACTTTATAGAAGAGTCTTAAATACAGTGAAAACTTCCTGGAGGAGCTTATTCTCTAAGTGGGCAGGAAAGATGAAGAGTGAAGGATAAAAAGATAATAAGATAAATGGAAATAACTGTGCCGTTGTACCTTCATGATGTGTCTTCTAAATGTCATCTGTATTTTTCCTAAGTACCCAAGTTAAAAATATACTGACATTGTTCGAGGGGAAAACTTATAGAAACTAAATGTTTATATTAGTTGTGGGATTGAACTTTTCACCTGCTAATGCAAGTAATTAATTTCAGCCGACACTGATGGCCCTGCTGAAGCTGTAGATAAAAGCACAACCTCAGCAGATGCAGTTCTCAGTATCCTAAGGACTCCAGAGAAGGTAAGGTTGGAGGGTAAAATAAGATGAAAGAATGTGCAGAAGCTCAGCTCTTCCTTTTGTGCAGAGAGTGTAGTCACAGCACCCCTTACGCGACTTGGCAAAATTTCCATCATCCTATTTCAGCTTTTTTCCTCCAGGCAGTAGCTAGTCCACCTACACTGGGGAATGTTAAACTGCATTAGGATGTCATTTGATTCAGTATAAATAGCATTACTTCGACATCAGGATTGCATGTGTATCTCTATAAATATGCCCCTTTATACTCACAGCATATTAAGTATCGTGTTGCCATTTGAAGTTAAATTTCCAAACACTACATATGTAGTCTTTTAAGTGTGGTGTTAAGATTATGTATGCAAAGATTGTTTTGCTATAGTTGTCCTCAGAGCCACCTTTTCTGTCAGAGTCATAATCCGTATCAAAAGTACATATGTGGTACTTGTGTTGAGTGTAACCTCAAGATGAATCTCCCACTGAAAAAAAAAAAAGTGGTATTATGGGATTAAAAAAATCTTTGCCTTTCTTATTATAGTTATGTGGAATGAGGCAGCTTCTCCCTTTGTTCCCCACAGGAAAAATGAGCATTTATTCACATTTTGTATCAGCTGGAGCAATCGCTGTGGTTATTATAGGATCATAATCCTATATTGATCCCATTGTGGCATCTATAGAATCTCTGCGCCTATTCCTGACTTCTAGGTGGTGGAACTGCAAATTGCTATAGTTTCTTTGGCCAATTAAGATTTTGTGTAACCCCTGCTTTTTTACACGCCCCAGTGTGACCGCGCTTTGGCTACAGGAATAAGGAATATTCTGATAGAGCATCTCCCTAAAGCATCAGAGCTTCCCATAGGCCTCACAGTTTCTAGTCCTTATAACCTTTGGGTGCTTCTCTACGTTCACGTTGTTGTATGTTTTCAGACGTGCTTTTCTGTGAAGCTGATTATGAAACACACAATAGTGATTTTTTTTTTTTTGTGCACCTGTTCTTAAGTTACTTCATTCACATTTTACGGCAGCTTTTCATGGGATTCTGCAGTATACTTTGGCAGTTCTTTCCAGCTTCTGAGAGATTGATAGGTAGGGTCCTTTAAGTTTCAGATTTCTGAACTAGGTTGGTATTATTTAATATTTCACATGTTTAATTCCACTCTCTGATTTCAGAATCTGTCAGGACACGCAACAAAGCAACTCCACAAAAAGAGGCACCTTCAGAACAAAGATGAACATCGGGAAAGCTTACAGTACCTTTAACATCAGCAATGGAACAGATCTAGCTATTGGCTTTACCTCTTCCACAGTAGCTGTCCTTCTATTTGGGACAAACTTTGTGCCTGTTAAGAAATTTGATACTGGTGATGGTAAACTTATTTATATTCTTTTGTTGGTTTTGGTATTTTTGCTAATAGGAATAATATTTTACCAGCAAATATGAGAGTTTGTATAGCTAGAGTTATAAATATCATCACAGCCTTAATCCATAGAGCATGTTTTAATTTGCCTTGCTATTGTTAGGGTATAAAGTGATAATGTATTGGTTCCTTTTTATGTGTTGTTGTGCACTTTAACAGTGATAATGTGCATTTCATGAGCATTTCACAATGGAAAGTGAAATGTTCTTTCTTCTGCCTTTGTGGGGATTCTCAAATACATGCAGTGTTATTTATACTGTAAAAGTTGTTGGACTTTGGAGTATTGCCTTTCAATTGTGGACATAACATAAAAACAATCAAAAATTGAAATGTTAATACTTCTTTCTGGTGATTCGGTTAAGAGGAAACAATGACTTCTATTTCCTACTTCGAATTTTATCACTTTACTGTACTAGGTTCCTGTTGTATTTGCACGTTCGTATGAAGCGTAGTCAATTACCAGATCCTTAGATGAATAAATCTGCCATTATGTTACTGTGATAATAGCATCTGCATTACAGGCTGGATATAACCTCTCTATCTTCTTTGTGCCAATTATGGTCCTAACAAGATAAGGCTAGACTTTAAAGCAAAAGTCTTAGCTCAGCTGGCATAAAGTTAACTGGTCTGCCTAGTTGACCCTTAGAGAATCTACAAAGGTAGAAGAGATCTGTCCAAAGTTTTTATCATCCTCAGTGTCCTGGGTTAGTGGAAGAGCCTGAGCGCTGAGCTTTGAAGGAGTTTTGTCCTGTGCAGTCATCTGTGTTAGCTGCTACTAGGGTGGTGGGATAAGTTTGCAGTAACTGGATATCCTCTTTGTCAGAAGCCAGTCAAAATTTTCATGTGTTTGAGAATCAGGGCTTGTGTAAACTTTGTCCAGCAAAGTGTCTTTTGCAGCTGTGTATAAAGAATGCGTGTAAGGAAAAGGTTGACAGAATTATAACACCCAACCCTAAAATACATGTTTTGAATATATTGTAACATGTTTCCCTGAAATTCACAAAGGAGGTGGCCACCTTTCAATTTTTTCTGTACTACTTTATCTAAAACATAGTATGTTAAGAGGTTCACACATGCAGTATTCTACAAGTTCTCTATTAGTGCGTTTGATTTTTCCACAGGCATGTTCTTCCAATGGATTCTCTGTGCCTCCATATGGATAGTTTCTTTGGTGGTCAATTTAATCCAGAATTGCCCCCGGTTTTGGCCTCTGGCTATGGTTGGGGGTTTTGTGTGGGCTACAGGTAAGGATAAAGAGATTCTATTTCTTGAAACACAAAGTAATCCTAACTCTTCGTAAAAAAACAGTGATAAAAACTTTTCCATGTGTAAGGCAGTAGTTATTTGGTAGTTATTTGGCTTTTTAAAGTCTTGGTATTAATGGAGCTGTACCCTTATAGCAAATATTATTTTATTATGCTTATTTTATAAGCAGCAAATTCACACCAAAAATAACTTTTAAAATGATATTGAGGAAAAGTCCATGTTTAATGTATTTATTTTTTAAAAATGCTATTTCCTACCACCTTGTAGTTGCCTAAATTTCTTTGCCTTCTAAACAGTCACAGAATCTAAAGCAAAAATATACAAGATCACAATCTAGTTTTTAACCGATTTTAATTTTGTTTTTTGTATTTCAGGCAATGTTACAGTTGTCCCTATTGTTAAAACCATTGGCTTAGCTCTTGGTCTTTTGATATGGGCTTCTTTTAATTTGCTGACAGGTTGGGCAAGTTCAAGGTGAGCATGTTTAAGTCTTAAGTCATACATAATTAACGTTGCCAATTCTTCATTAATAACTGCAGTGGAAACACTAGCACCAATAAAGAGGATTTATCATATATATGAGATCTTTTTACCTCAGTGGAAGGTACTCAGGTTAATTATTTTATCTTTTTGTGTTTCCTCTGTCTCAATAGGAAGAAGAATGCCCAGTGATGTTAGTTAACATAATTGAGTGAATAAATAATGTATTTGTTAATGTAAAACCAGTACACTGTATTTTTTCTTCTACAGCATGGGCTGATAAAATAATTTAAAATCAATTTTTAAATACCCAGATTAAAAAAAAACAATGTAAATTAAATCAGTTTAAAGATTATTCTTGTCAAGTAGACGTAGCTTTTTGCAAGCCAACTGAAGCACCAATCCAATATTGCAAATATAAACTTAAGCAGAATTATTTACATGAGTAAAGATTTCCAAGACTGGGTTATAATTTAACTATTTGTATGCAGTCAGTGCAACTAAGTGAAACTGGTTAAATATTCCAGGTTTGGTTGGTTTGGAATTGACCCAGAAGAGGTATCAAGACCAATCTTAAATTATATTGGAGCTGGACTTTCACTATTAAGGTAAAAATTTATTCTTATAATAAATTTCTGTAATGTAAAATATATCTTCAATAACCACAGGGACAATTTAACTAGAGGGCAGATGTATTGAAGTATTTTTTGCAAATGGATTTACTGCAGAATTCATGAGCTATCCATACCTAGCTGGTCAGTGCTGTATTTCAGAATAGAAACATACGTGATATCCGGTACAGTGGTGAAATGGTTACTCATAAACACAGAAATGTATTTTTATGCTGGTAAGCATGTTCAAAGCAAAGCAGTGATGCACTGAGTGTCTCCCTAGCTAGGTTATTCAAGTGGTTCACTTTCCCCAAATTTTGTGAGAGGAAAAACTGACTAGAAGAATCTTGGTGAGAAAACCTCTGTGAGATTTCCAATCTGACTTCACTCAGTCAGGGGTACAAATCCTTCCTCTTAACTGTAGAATAAGCCACAGGACCCCTTCCCAGATCCTTCGGGGTCTGTGAAAAGCCAGAGGCTTTGCATTATATCTTGTCCTTAATAGCTCCCTGTCTTGTAACTCTTAAGCCACACTTAAAACAACTCCCAAACAGTGACTTCCTTTGGGATATTGAGAAGGATTTCTCTTATTTTTTGTTTATTTGTTTATTATTTTTATGAGTCCACATTTTGGTCCAAGGTCTTTGCTACATAGCAGTGTTCTTGCTTTCCAACTGGGTGGCCAGGAAGGTCTTTCTAGGAACATAACAGTGGCCCTAAATCCCAGGGGCAGTAGGTTTGCCATAAGCATGCTAAACAGCAGATGCACATAATGCCTTTGGGAAAGAAGACTGTTAAGAACATGGAGATGATGGAGCCATTCTTGATTGCTAGGAGAGAGCTGCTGCCTTAGATTCATGAATTTTGCTTCCACTCTTCCTCTTTCCTAAGATTCTGCAGCTTTTTACTCATTGCTATTACATGTAGCACGTGATTTTGTGAGGTACTCATAAAATAGTAGCAGTACTGCTATTCCCGCCTGATGAATTCATTCAGCTCACCACCTGCTTCCTGCCTGTTTCTGAAATATCATGGAGAAATGATCAACAGAAATGATCCAGACGAAACATGTTTTCCTGGCAAGCTGCACAAAGCCTGTGTATGTTGCTCTTCAGAGCTCAGAAGCATGTATTTCATTTTAGCCTCCTGTGTGGAAACTCTGCATGTTTGCCTAGTCCCTCTGGAGGAAGCTGACATCCTTTTATATCTATCCATCGTTATTCCTTCAGCAGGAGATTAATCACTCTTCAAATGGAGACATTCTATTTACAGCTATGAGAAGGAATTCCTAAATCATTAAAATACCTTGCATAAAAATAAACAGATCCTGCCAGTTCTGATTACATGTATTTACCTGATTTACTGGAGCTGGGGGTACAAGTAGTAATGTCACCCTTTCTTCTTCATTTTATTCACTTAGTGCACTGGAGCACCACTAAGCAATACCCCTTCTTCCACATACGCATGAGGCCCTGTAGGAGCAGTATTCCCTCACTTGCATCCCCTCACAACCTAACATTTTTCCTTGAGCACAGAGCCAATTCCATGAAGGTTTAAGTTGTTCCATACAGAATTTTCATGCAGATGTTCCATTGTATGTGTGGTTTAGTACAAAAGGGCACTGTTAACTAAAGCAACTGTTGTTAGCATGTGGTTGTAACTACACACTGTAAAAAGGAGACATTTCAATCCCATTACATAGGAGATCTATAAAGTAAAACACTACCTTATTTACTTACTTCCGCTTAAGTTGTTTGTTAAGACTGTTAAAAGCAATTGCATTTTTTAAATGTATTGAAGTGACTCTAGGGCAATAATGAAAATGAAGTAATATGCATCCAAATACAACTTTTGTCTCGGGATGCTAAATGTTATGTCCTTATAAGCTGACGTGGTATTTACTGGTGTATTTTTCTCTTCTGAGTGCTGTCATATTTCTTTTTATAAAAACTGAAGTCCAGAGTTCTTCAGCTTCATTAGAAAGTACGCCTTTACTGAGAGAAAGTGTAAGTACTCTACAGTTGTTATTTTACATCAGTGAGTACATATCCATTTAAAAACAAAAAATTTACTTAATGTTAACCAGATTTGCTGGGATTTGTGGTAGACTACATAAAACTACATAAATATGCATTGATTCTATTTAATCTGTGGATCTTGTATATACAGTCCAATGTGAGCAACAGAAAAGGTTTTCCCAAGTGTTCTTTATTGTCAGTTTTAAATGGCTTAGAAGTCCTTTTCCTTTATGACAGAGGTTATACAAAAGACAGAGTGTATTGCTTTCCTATCTGAGAAGAGGAAGCAATTTTAATTAAAACTTAACTATAAAACTAGGAAGGTGCTTAGATGAAAGGCAACAGGGTATATAACTCTTATCCACCAGATTTTTGCCGCATTACAGAGCCAGAAGACTGTCAAGAGTCACTGATTCTCAGCATCAGCTGTGGCACAGGTTGGAGGCCAAGGAGGGGTGCCAGATTGGCTGTTGCTCCTGCGGGAGCCCAAACTATGTGACAAAAGCTAGAGAACAGTAGGCTCCTGCTACCATTGTACCTTACTCTTGTAGGTCAGGGATGCATCAAAACTCAATTGCTACCTGAACAGAGCACACCTCAGAGTTTTCTAGCTGTGCTCAATGCTCACTAGAGGTTCCAGTCTACCAGAGCAAAATCACAGAAGACAATATGGTTGCAGGATTAGAATAAAGGAATGTTGCAATTTCTTTCTGCTGCAGACAGGAGTGTTACTTTCCCTGGTTGCAAATAGTCCTAATATTCTGATAGTAATACCAGAGCTATCAACAGAAGGCAAAAATACATAATAAATAAAATCTATAGATTAAATAGTTCATCAAATTTAAGGAAGGATGAGTTTTGAGTCAGATCTACCTGCAAGCAGATTTTAAAAAAAATGCTAGTGAGTGCTCTATTATGTAGTAAACCCAAAATCCGTATCCAAACTCGTACTTGTAAACTTTGAGGTGGGTAGATCCAATTATTATTTTGTTATTTAAAAATATATATATTTCTCCTTTCTTCTTTGTTATTTCTGTAAATTCCTATTGTTTCTCCTTCCATTTTCATTTTATTTTCTTAGACCAAAACTGTTCTGTTTAATACAATGTTTGAGATTTAAAAAAAAAAAAAAAAACCTAGACAAATCTGAGTGAAAACTCTTGGGTTTTTGCAGTCCATTAATGTTTCTGAAGATACCTCTGATGACTCATGGGTGAACAGACTTTCTCCAGCAAAAAAGAAAGTCATGTAAGTTATTAATGGTTCTTTTACTGGTGCAGGCCAAGTAGCTGGAGAAAGTAGTTGAACACAGAGGAAGAGCAGAATTTGTGTCCTGTGGTTTTCCTAGCACAGTCATGCACTAACAGTTTTTAAAGTACTAGTCTAGTGTGCATATATATATAAATATATATGAATAGCTGCTCAATTTATTAGATTTCTTCCTTTGCGCTGTGGAGTGTGCTTTACCTTACAAGTAAGTATTAGTTACTACTACAAAAGTACAACATTTGCAAAGTAAATAGCAATACCAACTAAGTAATTACAGAGCTGATTTTTATCACGTGGTTGATTAGCACTCCAGCATAGAAGGAGCCTATGCTAATAACATGCTTCTGGTGTGGTTTCCAACTGAGTACATCTGGAGAAGGCATGGCAGTATGGTAAGGAAACAGTGGAAGTGCTCAAAGGTGGAAGCAGCAGCTTAGCAAGGGGCCAGTGTGGGGAGCGAAGACAGCCAAGAACACAATGATCTGGAGGCAGAGAAGGGGACCATGGAGGCAATGAACCTGGGAATAGTTATAAAGACTCTGTAGACTGCAACAGTGAAGCTGACGGTGGGAGCATTTTAACCATATTTTTGTTGGTTTTCTTCGAGTTCTGCAGCTAGGAAATCCTAGTTAGTTGATTTCTCTTGTCATTAATCTAGACTGCAGGCTCTTTGGGCAGGAATTGTCTGTGTTACTTGGCCACAAAGTATACGAAAACTAAGTTACTATGTTGAACTATTTCTACACTAGAAAATAAAAATGTGCTAAAATGTAGTATTTTTCTAGTGTTGCTAGCAATTTTCATATGATACACAGTCTTTAACTGCAGTACTGGACTTGAGTGTGTTGTCTACTTCCCTAATTAACACTAGGCTATTTTCTCTGATTTTTGCTCTTTTTAAAGAGGATGTAGCCTGGCTGTAGTAGCTGGAATACTTTATGGTTCCAGTTTTGTACCAGTACTTTACATCAAGGACCATGGAAGAAGAAATGAAACTATATACACAGGAGCAAGTCAATTTGGTAAAGGCTAATAGGTCACTTCTACTTTATTTCATCAGTATATTGTGATCTCCTGATTTCGTAAAGGCATAGAATGAAAATCTTGATATGCCTGGAAATATACCATGACAACTTATCAGCTCTGCCCTATGTTATATGTTGTCATAATCATAGTACTAGTACTCCCTTTTTCCCAGAGGCGATTTACACCATTAAAAGAACAGTGAGAAACAGCCCAGAGGATACCATACTTCACTCATAGTATTTAATGCCTTCTGAAACATAGCTAGCATTCTCAAAATACAAAGCTGGAATGCCTGGAACATGAGGTAAGCAAGGGCACAAGCTGTACCAATTGCCTAATTAGTACACCAGTAAAGGAAGAGGAGAAGCTTGATCATAATTGATGAGCAGAAAAGATATATAACAACATAAGTAATTAAAACCTTGTAGGTTTTGAAATTGAAAGCTTTTAACATAAGCCTAATCGCCAGTTTCAAACAACATTTCCCCAGAAACATTTTCTTTAAGATTTAGTATATAGCCTATCAGGTAATACCAGCAGCAGCTGAAGAGTAACTTATCACTGAGACTGCATAATGTTGCCATTAAGAAATTGTTTGTTATGTCACATACAGTTTCTCTTGAATACTGCAACTTACATATTCCCCAGCTAGACAAAACAGATGTTATCATTACTGTAGCTGCCTTTCCTGTTGAGGATTTACAACTCCAAGGAGACAGAGATCACCTTGCTACATGCTTCTGCTTTACCATATTGGAAATATTCTCTTTAGCATGCACCAAGTCCATAAAGGATTTAGTATTCTTAATGATTATAGTGATCAAAATCATGATACATTCTTCAAGATTAAAAAAAAGGACAAAACTGTGCCGTGTTTAGCTTACACAGTATGTGCAGTTGTCTTGCCCTTAAATGTACAGAAAAGAAACAAGACTATATGCAGGAATACAAATGTAGATGGTCAGGAGAGGGTTTAATTATGTAAAATCCCCACCCCAGTTTTGTAGCCTCACCTAAGGATTTTCTTAAGTTTTTAATAAATTAATTCAGTAGTTTGACTAATAGAGTTCCGAAAATAACAACTCGCAGAAATGCATAAAAGCTTGTAGTAAGTCCTAGGGTCAACACAGCAGTTAATTCATGTTTAATATATGTGTGATTGACCAAATCCATCCACAGTTAGACTGGCAGCTGTATTTGTCACAATCACAATTGAATTTGAGTTGTTAACAGTAGCATGTGTTTTTGTCTATGTGAATGCTATCAGTGAAATAAATTTAGTTAATAACATGTTTTAAACTAATATAATTTTGTAATTTCTCTTTCAGATTTAGATTATGTTTTTGCACACTTCAGTGGAATATTTCTTACAAGTACCGTCTACTTTTTGATCTACTGTGTAATCAGGAAAAATAAACCTAATGTTTATCCCCAAGCCATATTGCCAGGTATAAGTGTTTTTTAAATTAGCAACTAATTTCAGTTACTACTTCTGTCTGTTTTGCAGTGATTAGTTCAAGCTATGTGTTGGAATTGTAGTTCACCTTTCAAGTCTCTTCATTTGACTTTTTGTCTCTTGAAAGATCGCTCCTATTAGGTTAATTAAGTTTAGGAAACAATGATAAATTTTGTTCTAATCTGAAATTAGAACAAAATGATATTCTATACGGCGGACTTGCAAAAACTGACTCTGCCAGAGTGGAGAGCACACTGCCCAGAAAATGGTAAACTTTAATTTGCTACTTCAGTTGGAGTAGCTGATTTTATCCCTTGAGCTTTGGTTTAGATTATCAGAGCCAGCTTGTTGAAGTAGTTGACATACTAAATACATACATACAGTTTCTGTATTATGCTATAAATATAAATGTTCCACAAATTGTCCATGTTTTTGACTGGGATTTATTTTTCTAGGGTTTGTTTCTGGTGTGCTTTGGGCAATAGCCAATTGCTGCTGGTTCATAGCCAATCACTATCTCAGTGCTGTGGTCAGCTTTCCAATAATTACTACAGTAAGTAAATAAAAAATAAAATCTGTGACTAGAATTAGAAGTGANAAGAAGAAACATTTTATGCTTTCATCCCAGCAAGTACATTTTTTTCTGGATGTTTTCATTTGTGATTTTTATCCTCTAGCAGCCATTTTCCTTAGTTAAGTCAGGTATTTTTTTCTTTTTACAGCTCTTGAACACACAGAACAGATTATGTATTGCTGAAAATAATGTTCTTATGCAAATGAGGGAAAAATAGGTTGGCCCATTTTGTCTGTTTTATTCCTATTTATGATACTGTACCTTTAAAGCACTGTTAATTTCCAGAAGCTGCCTAAATTCCATCACTAGGCAAAAATAAACTTTGCCTTTACTTTCTTGCCAGTCTACTAGATGGTGCTGCAAAGGTGGATAACCTGGGAAATGAGAGTTCGTAAATATCAAAACCAAAGTTTTGCTGAACAGCTGTGTTTTGGAAGCAAACTAATGAAACAACATTAATAGGGATTAAGCTTTGCCTCAAGATGCAGTAAATCAGAACAAACTCTGCAGTATCCAATGAAGAAAAAA
>WAAD01014651.1:7409-28558 GCA_013389945.1 Fregata magnificens
ACTAGTTTTGGTAGAGTTTTCTGTTAATAGAAGGGAATAAAGTTCATTTTCAAAAGCAACTTTGATTTAATTTTAGCATTCAAAATTGAACTGCATTGTACTTGTTGGACTTATGCCCATTGTACAAGTGTATCTTCAACAGGATAGATCAGACATTTACTGTATCCCCCCCTCTACAAAACATCATCATCATATTATTATTATTATATTATTATTTATTATTATTAGGCACAGGAAGCTTATGTTCTGGTGCCCTCTGTAGCAAATAAAGATATCCCTAAAGGGATTCCTTCCACCCCAAAAGAAGTACCTAAGATGAGAAGCTGAAGCTTATGATTTTTTACATTCACATTCTCTATTTATTTCGGAAGGACTTTGGACATCTTCTTTAGAATACCTACACAATAATTATGGTGCTAAAATGATATAATGGGTAAAAAACATGATATCAACTTAGAATAAACTGACAAATGAAAGCATATATTCTTACAGAACTTGGATACATTTACTAATTTTGTATGACTATTTGCACATTAAATTAGAATGAGATCAAGACAAATTTTGTAACTGAGTCATATCTTCATACCTCCCAGATAATACTTGTACATTCCTATGTTGAAGTCTGTGAAAATATGGGAATTTGAAGAGGAAAGTGTGGTATTTTTCTACCAAAATATATTTTATTATCTAATCTACATCTCTAGATACAGATACATATTATATATATTTTCTATAGTAAGATTGGCTATGTTCTTTTTAAAAATTAATTCTAATATTCGTCAGGAACTTAACAATAAAGACACGAAGGATACTTCACCTCAGCCTCTGTAAATTTATTAGATTTATATAGGGAAGAGTTGAAGGTTCAGCTGGAAAAAGTATATGGCTTCATTGCTTTTCCTTACCAGTTCTGTGATTTTAGGAAGTTCTTGCTGTGGGGGAAAAAAAAAAAAAACCAACCAAAAAGCCAAAACACCCAAACACATACACACAAAACAAAAACAAAACAAAACAAAAAACCCATCAACACCAAAACCCAAAAACCCCACAATGATCTTTGCAACTACCTCTAAATGTAGGACACATCAACTTTTTCCTTTTATGGAAGGAAATGACATTTACAATTCTTCCAAGCAAGTTAACAATATCAGAATCTTCAGGGGTCCTGTCAGTTCCCCATAAGCCAGGAGGTTAAAAATATCCTTTACTCTGATAGACAGGCAGCTAAAAGTTTGAATCCTACCAGTATTGTCCTCATGGGACAGATCCTCCTTCCTGGCCATGTGTATGCAAAGAAATAAGAAAATCCCTCCACCCAGGCTCTTGGAAGCATCAAGTGGTTCAGACTTGCAAGTAGGTTGCAACCACTGCTGTAGCTCCTTTATGTTAACAAATAAGATATTGTTTAAATCACTAGAGGCAGGAGGAACAGCTGAATTCCTCTTTCCCTAATAATAAGTAGCCATTAAGTAAAAAGGAACCAATGAATTTATACAAGATGATACCTTACACTGTACAATGTATCTTCTCTATCCTACAGCTGCTCATATGAAAGTCACAGCTGTTTTATGGAGCTACAGCAGTTAGCAAGCCTCTGAAAGGGGAACAAGCAAATATCCGAATCTAACACAGGAGTTTAAAGTCAAGGACAACCTCATAATTTGGGACAGGTTTGTTCAGTATTAGTGTAGGTCAGGACTGTGGAATAGCAGAAGAGTTGCATATGTGATCCTCCAGAGGATCAGGCAGATAGCTCTATATGGTATTTTTTCCACAAGGTGCTATGAATGAGGAAAAATATTCAGTCAATGATGGACACAGTTTCTAAAAGCTATTAAAAAAAAAAAAAAATCTAATACCTGCTCTGTGTAAGCAGTCCTGAAAATAAGAGAATACTTAGGTTCTGGTGCATGGTTTCATTTCAGTTTCAGACTGAAGTAATTGTGTTTTGAAACATTTGTGGGTTTGAATTGGCACATTTTCTGTTATTATCTTTTTTCTTTTTCTTTTTCTTTCTTTTAATGTGCAAAGACTTGGACTGTCATGATTAAGGAAAATAAAACAAATCAAAATACTATAATTTTCAGAATGCCAGTGTTTGCTAGGCAAAATTTGTCAACTACATAGGGTTTACAAATTTCCTGTGTTCAACAGTAACCTTGTGCTGTGACTGTGCACGTTCACAATTTGTGTATGTGTATGCGTGGCATGCATGTGCAATCAAACTCTGAAAATAACGTGAATTCTACAGAGCAAAGGAAAAATAAACCTCCATGGCTTTCTAGTGGGAAGAACTGAGGATAATCAGTGTGCATTGAAAAGATAATTAGTAGAAACTGCTGATAGGATTGCCAAGGATGGGTACAGCTGTTTGTGCCTACAAGGAGACACAGCCATCTGTATGCACAACAGGTTCACTGTTGTATGACAGCTTCCTTCTGATAGCAGCACAGCTGAGTTGGGCGTAAACGGGGGGGGAAAAAAGTCACTTTTTAATTGAGCTAGTAATTTATTTGTGCTGTAATACTATAGACTATGTTTTTCCCTTCCTTTTTCAGGCGTTCCTTTTTGAAGATGAAGAGGACTAGGCCTGATGGCTTGCTAGTCTCCTCAAATTACATGATGCCATCAGTTTAGAGCCTTAATGCTTAAATAATGCTTAAATGTACAGAATTCATGTTAATAGATATAATTCCATTTAGAATATATGAGAATAAGTTCTAACATCATTTCCAGAAGAAATTGCTTGGTGGGACTGGGAGAGAGGGGACCTTTCATATTGGGGTTCGGGCCAAAAGTGATTACGAAAATGTTCAGAAATAAGCTGCTCATAACGTTTTTAGGGCTCAAATATTCAACGTAAATGTGAATAAAAACATTTTACATACATGGATTTTCATCTGAAATGCTGTTAAAGTCCCAGTCTAAAAAGTCCTGTTAGAGGACAGGATACACTGTGATTATCAGTAAATTTAACTAAACTAGCAACATTACCAGTAGAAACAGAATGGTAACTTAAACATAGGCAGTCCATACTCTATCAGGAACAATCTGACTCCTTTCACCATCCTTCAACAAAACAGCTGGAATTTATATCCACAATTGGGTGGAATAGCCCTTTCAAAAGATAAAGTCTTATTTTGGAAGGTCTATGGAACCTTCTGCATCAGTGTGTCTTCGAGTTAAAACCTTCCCTTGCCTTTGGAGAGTGAGGGAAATTCATCCCTACATAAACCATTCACTCAAGAACACAAACAAATTTCATACCCTTGGTTTTATTTATTCAAGGTTTTAAGATTGTTAATGCAACTTTAACAGGTAGGAAGATTTTCCCCCAAACCAACCTTCAAGTGTAATCACAGGACTCCAAAAGCTTTACCTATAATGCTTGCACGTAGTTCCTATTTGTTAAGTCACCTCAGTTCCTATTCAATTATTGTAAATCCTTTGATATTGAACTGATTTTGATCCCTTCGGTTCATTTTTTAAGAAGAGATGGAGCTACTTCATCCTCTTCTTTTCCTCCTCAGCTCTGCACTTCCTATTAGTCCAGCTTTAAGGTCAGAGTTGTTTTAGTTCTTACAGTATTCTGAACCACTTTAAGAAATGGTGTACTAATGTACAGCCATCAGAATATGGCTGGTTTATGCATAGTCAGAAGATACTTATTTTTCATGAGAAAAGTCCATCTTTTCCAACATTAAAACAAAATAAACTTGCAAATATGTCTTCAGAAACAACAACAAAATCTTATAAAAGTTAATTTACAATTTTAATGAAATTTTATTTCTGGAACGCCCAACTTACACCTTTAAATTCAAAGATTAAGTATAGCATATGCAGATGTAATAAAAATATTTATATTATGTTTATAATTAAGCAATAACAGAAATGTAAACAGAACAAAATGGAAACAAAGTAATACATCATGATTAAAATATTTATTTTTTTCTTTTCCATAGAACATGCTGTCAAAATCCTTTTTTAATAGAAAATGTTAATATCTGCTTTTCTGCTTCATAGCCTCAGGATAACTATAATAATATATTTATGATGGTGTTGTTCAGGTAGTCATGAGTATAAGTTGAACAACTTGCTTTGAGATAGGATGGAAATTAGAGTTAAAAGGAGATGGAAATGTATATGTTCAAGTGATTTGTAAGGAAAACTGAAATCTTCTCCTAACTGGTGTTATAGTTATACTTCAGAAATTATAATAACTGCTAAATATACAACAACCCCATGCAACGCTACAGGCTTGGGGAAGAGTGGCTGGAAAGCTGCCCGGCGGAAAAGGACCTGGGGGTGCTGGTTGACAGCCGGCTGAACATGAGCCGGCAGTGTGCCCAGGTGGCCAAGAAGGCCAATGGCATGTATCAGGAACAGTGTGACCAGCAGGAGTAGGGAAATGATCGTGCCCCTGTACTCGGCACTGGTGAGGCCACACCTCGAATACTGTGTTCAGTTTTGGGCCCCTCACTACAAGAAGGACACTGAGGTGCTGCAGCGTGTCCAGAGAAGGACAATGAAGCTGGTGAAGGGTCTAGAAAACAAGTCTTATGAGGAGCGGCTTGGAGAACTGGGGCTGTTTAGTTTGGAGATGAGGAGGCTGAGGGGAGACCTTATCGCTCTCTACAACTACCTGAAAGGAGGTTGTAGTGAAGTGGGTGTTGGACTCTTCTCCCAAGAAACTAGCGATAGGACGAGAGGGAATGGCCTGAAGTTGCGTCAGGGGAGGTTTAGATTGGACATCAGGAAGAATTTCTTTACCGAAAGAGTGGTTAGGCATTGGAACAGGCTGCCCAGAGAGGTGGTGGAGTCGTCAACCCTGGAGGCGTTCAAAAAAGGTATAGACGTGGCACTCCAGGGCCTAGTTTTGGAGTCATGGTGGTGTTAGTTGATGGTTGGACTTGATGATCTTAGAGGTCTTTTCCAACCTTAATGATTCTATGATTCTATGATTCTATGAAATAGCTTGAATTTGTATGAAATTGGGGTGAAGTGAAGGGAGTATAGCCTGTTTGGAGTATCTGCCAATTAAGTACAATCTCCAAATCTCAAGTCCTCTACTTTGTCCTTCTCTGCTGTTATAGTGGCAGTAATTTCATTCCTGTGGGTTTTTTTCTTGAGGATCTTGGTGCCATGCTGGTATATTCAATCACACAATAGATTATTACGTTGAAGAATCCAGTAATAAAACACGCAGAAACAACAGTTTAATGAATAAACCAAACCAATAAAAAAATAAAATTTAAAAAAGCCTACAGAAAGAGAAAACAAGAAAACCTCACTTTACCATAATTTAAAGAACAAAGACAAGAAAAGGGATATGTGCTTTGTTTACTGTTTCAAGTTCAGCTCCTCCTGCTTATCACCAAACCTCAGTACGCAGAGGTGGTCTGCATGATTAGTTTTGAGCTTTTAGATCCTATTTTAGAGGTACAGCTGATAAAACAGAGTAGTTAAAGTATTAACATTGAAAAGATATACATTCTTTTCTTGTGTCCTCTTTGATTCTTTAAATAAGGACATGAAAAAAACCTTTAACAAAGCCAGATATTCATGCTTTAGAAAAATCAGCCTAAAGTTTCTCCTCAAGTCTGCTGAAATTAAGGATTTCTAGAAGGACTTCATCTCTGTCTCTGGGTCTCATAATGTATTCTTCTGTATTCTGGTGAGGTAATCCATTTGAATGTGACTTGAAAAGTAAACAGAAGATAGGTCTTTAACCACATTTAAAATAATTAATTGAAATATAGAAAAGCAGGGTATCAATAAACATACTGTCATACTGACAATGCTTTGCAGGGACAATTTGTTTTCATTTAGATCTTATTTTGATTTAATCTACTACAGCATATATAAGAAATGGAAACCAACATGACTACAGAAAAGCAACACAAGTAAAGGGTTAATCATGCTTAACAATAATCAGTTGAGCAACCCATCAGTCTGTCTCTCAATTCCACTTCACAAGCTAGCAACAATATATACCACTAGACAGATAAACAGAACACACATATGTATTACATAAGACTATATATTACTATACAGTTAATTTATTTTTTATTAAAGAAAAAAGTTAGATGTACTGTTTCTGAAAGGACTAAAAAACAAGTAACTTATAATAAAGGCCAGATGACCATGTCAGAGACAATTTGGAAGCATTATATGAAAACCAAAATCAAATCCATATTATAGAAATTAATGTTTGTAATTAAATCACATAAATTAAGCTTCTACAGTGTGGTTATACTCATTTGAGTTTGGCATCTAATTTGAAAATATTATTTCTAGGTTAATTTAGTTCCTATAATTTCATATATAAAAAAGTGACTAGAAGTCTTCAACATGAAATTAAGACAGAAACAGTTTTACATATCCATCCTTGGTTAAAAAATAATTTAAAAAAAGTATCAAGTCAGAAATTCAAGTACCATTTAGAATAAATTTATAATAACAAAATAGTCCTTTTTGCACTCAAATATATTAAGTCCTCAATTCTGCCAGGAGGTCCTTAAGGGATGAAGAATCTTTCCATGATCATATGCTAGCAGAATCAGGTCTTAAAGTATAATGTATTACTCTATAAAACCAGCATCTACTCTACAAGGATTACCTGTACAAGTAAGACATAGTTCAAGAGAAAGATTAATTTTGGGGTGAAAAAAAACCCCAGACAAAATAATAAACAGAATATACTAAACCTCTTCCATCCACCCTTTATTATATTATTAATTTACCCTCTACTACTATTATTAAAATATGAATAGCATAAAAAGAAGAAAATATAATCACAATTCTTATTTCATTATATATAAAAAATAAGTGTTTCAATATGTGTATCTTTTCCTTTTATAAAAAGAATCAGATGCTTCATGCTTCAAAAGAGGAAGTTTTAGGATGCGTTCAGTTTCCTAGTTTAATAATTCTCTTCTAAACTGCAACTAGCAATGACGTGACAAAGCGTAGGTCATAAAATAAAACTATGGCTCTTTCCAGACACCCTCCAAAGTCTTCATTTACTCAGTGAAAGGGGCTGATTCAAGCATAGTTCAATTCATTATACACTCATGCTCATATTTTTAAACAGATGCTAGCAAGACTTTGCACGACATGCAATGTTCTCAATGCCAAAGAACAGTGGGCAATCTGTTCTTCCTTTTTTGAAGATGACTAGCGGATTATTTGTCTCATTCCTTAATTATTAAGGATGAATAAAGTGGTTTGGATTACCAAAAAATGAATCAATGTGAAATTTTGACAAAATTGGGCAAGAACTCCAAATACTTTGGAAATCAAAGTAATATTGGCGTCATATTACCTAGAGAAAATGAATATATCAGAAGAAAATAAATTTTGACAGAATTTCTGGCCTCAAAAGCATACAATCCTGCCAGTGTTGTCATTATTCTGTTTCAAAACTTTTTGCAGATCAGTTAAGTTATGCTACTTCACTTTCTGAGATTTATCCATTACTATTGCATCCATGTATGACCTCAGAAGCATCCAGTAAGCCCCAATTTTTATTATTGTAGCATCATAGATTAGCTATTATATCTCAGAATAGTGTATATTATCAAATATTATGAAGCATTATAATACTAGCTGCTCTTAGATTTATTAGACTGGAAAGCTCATACAATCTTATTAGTAAAGGAGGATGTCAAAAATCTATTCCATTCATGATAACTAGACTGCAGTTTCATTTTAAGCAAAGAATCAATAGCATATAATGGTGCTATTTCTCAGTTAATTTTCTAAAATCATAAGAACTTAACAGAACTTATAGTTCTAACATCTGCTAGTGTACTGTTAAGACACAAAAGACAGAATTTAGATCGAAATTACATTTTAATTTATCTTTCCAGGAAACTAACATTATTCTGCCAATATTTGTTTTTAAATATGCTGGGAAGGTGTAATTTTTGGTGGGTTTTTGTTTTTTCTCATGACTGCAAATCTTCAAATATTTAGTTCCACATTAAATAATGCATGTGAATTTACAGCTTCAATGTAAATAGTTTTTGAAAGGGTATATATTACAAGCCAGAATGTAACAATTATGTTTTAATACATTCATAAATTAAATACACTCACATAAATGAAGTTACAGATACTGACTAAGCCTAGAACTGTAAACATATTCTAACTGAAAAAAAAACTTAAAAAAAAATTGCCTTTGGGATGGAAAAACATACACTGGTCTTGCAGAGTACTGAAATTCCTACTGGCTGTGTTTCTGTTTTATAATGTTTGGATCACACACTCGTCTTCTCTAGGAAGAACACGAAAGGAGATTATCCTAATTTAAGTGGAAGAAGAAAAGTTAACTTGTGGAAAAAACTACAGCAATATTCTTTATAGTTATTTTCAAATGTTACCTATCCAAGCAGATGGTGAGTATCATACTAAGGTATAGGTCTATATAAACTATAACATCTCATAAACAGCTATGGATTTTTGCATTAGCGTCAATGGATTTATTCTTCCATTTTGTATAATTGGAAAATAGCCAGTGTGGCGTAAGAAAAAATCCTGACACTTTTCAGTCCTGACTTCATAATAAATTGACAAAAGAAAGGGCTTGTTCAGCATTTTTGTATGTTCTGAATACTCCATAGCTTTCCTATAAATACTTGACTTGATTTCTCTTTGTGGGGACTTTTATGCCTCTTCTGTCCAATAGCCACTCCGAGGACCCTTTCTGTTCTTTGCTATATCCGCGCTCCTTCCAGACCTCAGGATCTTTCCTTTTTTTTGCCTTTTGGCAATGAAAGACTTAATCGTCCATTTCAAGGTGGGGCTGTGATGCAGGAGTTACAACAGAATAATTTTTTGTAACTCTGATTAACTAGATTAAAGGTTGTGTACCTGCCTGCTGGGGAGGGACTTGACTGCCTGTTACTGTCATGTTACCTGGCTCCTGGCTTCTTCACTGTCGCCAGCTCATCCCTTTGGGGGCAGTAACAGGATACTCAATTCTTGCTGTACGTCCAGAGCTCTGATAAGGGCCTTTGCCAAAAAATCTTTGCTGCTGCAATGATTCTTATCCCACCTGTTTTATGTGGAATTAAAGACCTCCAGCTGGGTTTCTACTTGACAAAGACCAAGCAAAAGGGAAAAAAAAAAATAATCTGATTAGATAGTCATAATCAGTTTACCTTCTCTACAGGAAAGAAATACTAAATGTTAACTTTTGTTCTTTCTTTATGTGCTAATGCCAGAGAACTGGTTCTGCCAAATCTTGTACAAAAGATGTTCTTTTTTATGGAAACAATAACCAATACTTTTGTAGAAATGCAAACTGTTAAAAGGATTGAATTCACATGCAAGTGACTTTCAGTGAGCACCTCACATGTAGTGATGCAGCTGGAGACACATACTTGATTCCTGTCACAATTGTCATTAGGATCTCTCTGTAAAACCTTATGTTAAAGAGAAAACTGAATGTATTTCTGGACCTGGATCCTCAAATAATACACAGTGGTATGATAGCACTGAGTAGACTGATTATGTTCGCTCATGCTGACGGAAGATCTCTTTGTTTACTGCTTGTCCATTCATAGTTAATATAGAAGAATTTTGGATTTTTTAATAAAATTTTCATATTATTTTAAAGTTTTCTTTAAGCACACTTAATATATTTGTTAACAGTTGATTGAAAATGGAACCTAAGATTAAATACTAAACTAACTGAAGTGACTAATAAAATAATTATTAGTTTTCATGCTGCCCTTAAGGATGGGTTCATTTCACCTAATTCAAGGCATTTAGAAATTAGATGGTTATTCAGAAGCAGTCATTTAAATCCATCCTTAGTAATGGAAAGAGGATTGGCGCTTCCCCAAAGCAAGACTCTTCCTGTTGTGATGTATGTGTCTAGGCAGACTGAATTGCTTCTGGGAGTGAATCTTCCACTGAGGAAGACTGCTTCAGCAGAGAACCTGATAAACTAGTTCGGACTGGATATTTAATTGTAAAAGGGTAAAATTAAAGAAGACTCCTACTCGAGACATATAGATGTAAAACCTATATCTTCCAGAGTTTCTCAGGAAAATATTCCCATAAAGAGTTTTAAAAAGATTACCTCACATACCAAATAATTTTTGCCTCTGGAAAACTAACAAAATCTTGATTTTTTTCAGAACATGTTTTAAATATGTGTATTAATTCTTATACCTTTAAACCTATATCCTAAGGTATAACTTCTCTGGAGAAAAAATTCTAGTAAAAAAATTACTAATTACTAAAATTACTAAAATTACTAAAAATACTAAAAATAAAAAGTACAATAGATTGCAACAGTATACATACCACAATATTAGCTACTATAATATTTATTAAAGAAAAAAAAAAAAATCGATGTGAAGAATTGCATGATAGAAGGCAGAAAACTGATCTTGGTCTCATTAAAGCAATGAAAGTCTTGCCTGTAATGTCAGTTAGAACAGAACTGTACCCTAGAAATAAATGCCTCAGGTTTTCTTTGGAAACCTGGGCTGAGCTATTGATGTAAAAGAGACTTTGGTCATAGACGTACTGGAAATGTCAGTACTGGTGTAGTCATTTTGTATGTACTCACCTTCAGTAGAGGTCAAATTAGCTGCTCAGTTACTCAACTTGTTCTGTTTACTTTTGCTACAGTTACTTCCAACATAGATTCAAATGTGCCCACTTTTTAATGTTTAGGAATTGGAAATTTAATCATGTCAGTATAATTATACTTCACAGTGTCACAGAAGGCCGTTCCCGGTAACTTTGTTGGACATGGCTGCTCCAAAATATTCTATTTGCTGGCTGAACATATGTATTCTGAAAACTTGCTTTGAAAAATATTTTTAATGTATATATTATTGCACACTAAATATTTATTTTTGTCTCTAGGGTATAAATAACTACTGAAGTTTCCTGGCTGAAGATACATGGAACATTGCAATATTCTTTTCTTACCCTCCCATCAAAAAGTATAATTGAAAAGAAGCTATCTTTAATATCTTAAATCACAGACCTCAATCACACACTAATAGCTGTGGTTAAATATATTTTTCTCAGTTCTTTGATTGCTCAAATTCTACTTTACATTGCTATTGGGTTTTTTGCTATTAATATTCTATTGAATTTTTGACTCATCTAAGGTTTTTTTAAGTTACTACCAGATCTCTGTTGTAGCAAACATTTTCTTTCTATATGAGTTCAAACATTCTGTAACAACTAAGTGGATATAATGCAAATCCTTTTTTCACTTTGTCCTTTCAGTTTTCTCATGTATGTCACCCTTTCTAATCCTGTTTGTATTAATGGCTGATACAGTTTGTAATTCAAATGAAAATCCTTTTTTCTAATTCAAGCTTTTTCCCACTATTATTGTCTTTCTGCTATTATTACAGAAATATTTTAAAGGAGAATTCAATCACCCCTATTACTTTTCAGTTTCTTTCTCTTCCAACTATTCTTTACAGGAATATGTAAGGAATTGTTTCTAAGTCTGGACAAGACACAACTCTCTATGACTTAACTTGTTGGAGTAATTATGAACAGCTTAGCAGATGAAAGTCACTTCTCTAATTCTTTCACATACATTCATTGTGCCCCAAAGTTACCTCTAATACTGATGGAAGTAGAGTTGTTTATGTTGTTTTCAATTCACTGTATCTGTACTATATACTATTCTTATTAAAAAAAATAATAAAAAAAGAAGGATAGATATGCAATAAGCTGCTTCTTCATCTTTCTCCTGTATTTATGTTCTGGGGAGGCAGACCAGTACTGAAGAAATTCAGTTAAGAGACACATCATTATTGTAGCTGAGGTGGATAGGGGCTAAGGACAGAAAAAATGGAAAGTCTGCAGAAGAACTAAGATAGGTAGAAGACCAGAAGTTTATCTGCAGTACGAAGGACACCCAACACCAAACAACAGAGGTGGTAGAATGGACTCAACAGACAGGACTCTCTTCCATCTAAACTATTGAAAATGCTGGACTGGAAAGAAAGACTAGTAGAAAGATTTACCTTGCAACATTGTGCACCCAAGGATACTTGTTATCAACCCTTTTTATATAATACATCTCACATCAGTAGATCTAAATTTTCTCTGTTTAAAGAGGTACTTCTTAATACTTTGCATTTTACTACTATTCTCAGTACTAATCTCACCCACTTCCTAGAAGAAGTGCATCAAGGCCACTAAAGTTCCTTGATGAGAAACCTTGAAAATGAGCATGGTTTCTCTTGGCTGAGCACCTCTGTGTATGAGAGTTCCTCTATTGAATCTGTAAATTAGAGATAACCAGCGCTTTTAAAGGTTAATTTGCTCAGACAAAAGTGTGTTTTGAAAATAATTAGGTTTCTGAAATCACTAAAACCACTGGAAGAGGGACTTCTTTGTGATGAACCTGTGTCTTCTGATATAGCTTGATCAAATGCATTCAAGGTTTCTGAATAAGAATAATTTTTCATGGTTTTAGTCACAGAAGACAGTCATTTTTAGTCCCTGTTTGACAGAATTAAATTATTCTCTCATAGGACTCTACAAAATCCTCTTCTAAGATCCCAGGAGGATGCCCAGTCTCTCCATCCAATTGTAACACTGAGCTGAGAATTCACATAAGTATGTTAATTATATACAGGTGACCTTGGATTTTCTTCAGAGTTAGGGCCTTAGAAATGGAAATCTAAACACTGATTAAAAGCTCTGATTGACCCAAGAAAACAAACATTTGTTTGAATCCAATTAAATTTTTTTTTTCTGGCCAAATAAGAATGGTAAAAAGTTAGGTAAGACTTTAAAGGTTTTGTTGAACATGGACCTGAAAAAGCTTTTCTTTATAGTTTTTTGGTTTTGTTAATTTGAAATTTTACAGATGTGCGGTCAGGGGGGGAATTAAAATTTAAAAAACCTGGAGAAGATGAGTTTAATTTTTTCTAAATGAGAAGCTAATCTAAAAATAGCATTTTTATCTTTCATTATATGGTGCCAAAGTATAATACGGAAAACTGCTTAATTTGACCAGATATAGAATTTCTTCCAAAAAGTAACGTTTATATTACTCCAAAATGTAAATATGACAACATAAATTAATCAAATACAGGGACACAGTTTTTGAATATTCAGACTTGTCAGCATAGTTGAATTGAATTAAATGCTGGATGAACAATGATAAAAATATAATAAGCTTCTTTTTTTAAAAAAAGTTTTTCCTTTGATTCATTAGGGTTTTTTCTGATTTTGTTGTTATTTTTGTTGTTGTCTCTTTAATCAGATGTCCAGCCTGATTGATCTGCTTTATGGTACTTAGTTGGCATAGAGAACCAATTACAAAGAAGAACAATTATTTAGAAGTACATTTTGTATGAATGATGCTAGCTAATGTCATCTTTCTAGCTTTCCTATTACTCATTTGCTAGCTAATTATCCATATGTCACAGTATTTTGAAAAACATGTTCAAAACATTTTTGCTTCATTCTGTCTATTCTGGTTTTCCCCAGGAGATTTGGACTATTTTTAGATGTGGAAATGAGAATGTTAAAAAAAAAAAAACTTTTGAAAGCTCATGAAAGAAATTTGTTTAACTATTTGTGGGCGTAATATCTGTGGGGACAACCGACAATATTGGTTGTATTGGCTCACAGCTTTAACGGGTATAGGTTAGCATAGCTTCATTCAGGTCATAGAAAGAATGCTGCTTTGAAAACATATTTAAGAAAGGGAAAAACATCACACAGCAGTGAGGAGTGAGGAAAAAAGTGTGAGAAGCAACAGCGTGAACACCAAGGTCAGAGAAGAAGGAGGGAGAGGAGGTGCCCCAGGCACAGAAACAGATACTCCCCTGCTGCCCGTGGAAAAGACCACAGTGGAGCAGATATTTTCCTGCATCCTGTGGAAGAGATGGCAGTGAAACAGGTATTTCCCTGCAAACCATGGAGAGGAACACATCAGAGCAGATACCCACCCTGTACATCTACTGATTTTTATGTTCTCCCCAAGGAAGGGATTAATGGAGATTATGGAAAAAAAAAAAAGTAACTTTAAGATCTTTACTAGGCAGCACTACAATCACAACCAATTCTGAAAACAACACTGACATTGCAGAATGGGATGCACACAAATGATTTGTGTTCTGATGTTAATACCTTCATTTGAAACACTATTATTCATGCTAAACTCTTCCAAACAATTGATGCTGTACAGCTATTCAAAGAGTGTTCTATCTAAATGACTCAATGTATTTCCAAGTTCAGGAGTTGATTAGACAGGTCAAAATGCATAAATCTGTTTTGTCCTTCTCTTATGTCCATAACAAGATTTGAAGGAATGATGTAACTACTGCTGGGGATGTGTTGTTGTTTAACCCCAGCCGGCAACTAAGCACCACACAGCCGCTCACTCAGTGCCCCCCGGTGGGACGGGGGAGAGAATCAGAAGAGTAAAAGGGAGAAAACTTGTGGGTTAAGATAAAGACAGTTTGATAAATAAAGCAAAAGCCACACACGCAAGCAAAGGAAAACAAGGAATTCATTCACTACTTCCCATTGGCAGACAGGTGTTCAGCCATCTCCAGGAAAGCAGGGCTCCATCGCACGTAACGGTTACTTGGGAAGACAAACGCCATCACTCCGAACGTCCCCCTCTTCCTTTTTCCTCCCCCAGCTTTATGTGCTGAGCATGATGTCATAATGTATGGAATATCCCTTTGGTCAGTTGGGGTCAGCTGTCCCAGCTGTGTCCCCTCCCAGCTTCTTGTGCACCCCCAGCCTACTCGCTGGTGGGGTGGTGTGAGAAGCAGAACAGGCCTTGACTCTGTGTAAGCACTGCTCGGCAATAGCTAAAACATGGGTATGTTATCAATACTGTTTCCAGCACAAATCCAAAACATAGCACCATACTAGCTGCTATGAAGACAATTAACTCTATCCCAGCCAAAAACAGCACAGTGTGTCAGTAGTGAGTATTTGCATTTTTTGTGGCCAAAATCATTACATCCATATTTTAAAGGTTTCTCTGTGTTTCACTTTCTACCTTCAATATGAACACTGGACATGGTGAAGGTAAATAGGGGATATAGACTTTTGCTCACACCATCTAAATTTTCATGTTAAATCTAAGATGGAAAACAAAAAAGGTGTTTGGAACATTAGGGAATCCTTCTTTTCCCCTAAGTCATTTATTTTTGTTTTGTTTGATTAACAGAAGTTATATGGAGTTTCAAGCTTTTAAAATTCTACAAAACTATTTTGTTTCCCTTTTCATTATAATTCAGTTTCCATCTGAACACTTTGGTTGTTTCTCTATTCCATTTTATTAAATAAGGCAAAGAGTCTATAAAGATCTGCTGTCAATAACCAGTCGTGTTAAAAAGTATCTGCAACCTTAAAAGTCTATAAGAAGATTGTGGATCCTGCTCATGGCGGGGCAAGTTAATAAGCAGAAATGCAAGCTTGCCAGGCTGCCTTATCCAAAACTCTTAATACTTTTTGCATGCTTCTTTTCTTCTAACCTCCTTTTTACCCAAATAAAAAAGCAGCTGTTCAGTTAGATTAGTCTGTCCTTCTTTTTCTCTTTTTTCATCCTGTCCTTATGCAGAACTTCTAGAATACAATAAAGACAGAAGACTATCATGTTCTACAGAAAGTACTTAACATTTGTTTATGTTATTTTTATTCAACTTATAGAATCTCACTATAAGAATTCTGTCATATTTTAAATACTATGTTCTGTTATGGACAAAAACCTCCACAACACTTTTATATGGAGTCAAATATTTAACATCCAAATCAAAATACAAAAATTATCATGACTTACTTACAAAAAATATCAATAGCTATATTCCAAACTAATACAGAAAACTTTCATTAATGATACCTTTGCAGGTGTTAACACAAGAGGTGTGACTAACACCAACCACTCTTCTCTGGTGTTACGTGTCCCTGCCCCTGACCCTGGGGCTCCCTGGCTCACTGCACCTGTCTCCCTCAACCTGGGGTGGTAGGTGTTGCAGTGAAGGTCAGCGTGTTGCAGTCCCAGGCAGTAGGAGTAAGGTGCCTGTGGTGGGTACAGCCCTCTTTGTCCAGGGCCTCTCTTGGGATACGTCTCTCCGCACACACCTTCCTCCCAACAGCTGCTTTTCTTTTCCTTTTCTTCAGGCAGCAGCAGTCCAATTATTCCAAACATATTAGCACAATACTAGAGACTGGGAATGGTTTGGAGTGTGAAACTTTACATTTTGTCCATGTTCCTTTTGGTAATTGTCCATTTAATCTGCTAATTACTTCAAAGTGCGTGTATTTCTACATATCCTACGATACTCCCACCATGATCGCTGAAGCTACTGTTAGACCAGCCACATTGTTCCTCATTTTTGTGCATTTTCACCACTTTCTAAAATACTGAAGTCATATTTCATTCAGTTTCAGATCATTGTGAAGTGCTAATAAACCATTTCTTTTTTTGGTTGTTGGACTACATGGCCTCCAGAGGTTTCTTCCAACCTAAATTATTACTTTTGCTCCCAGGCTCAGAAAACATACATACTTCATCTCTCTGGTTTTGTATGCTTGATGATTCTCTGAAACTTCTAAGCCTGTTTTTCTTTATTTCTTCTTCTTTCTCTCAGATTTCTGAACTAGGAGGCTGATAAGTGTGATCTTAAGGGGAATGCCAGTTAAGTTGTCCAAAAAAACATAAATATTGTTCTTTTATCACATTCCATCTCAGGAAAAATCTTTTCATTCTTCCCTTTCCTTTCCATAATTTTGTGATTCCTTCTTCCCAGCAGGGAGTTTAACACGATGGCAAGTAATTTTCTTTTTAGAGGCCTGAAGTAGAAGTCTGGTGCAATCTGTCCATTTTTCACTCTTGAAGTCTTTAGAAGCTAAATGTGTAGCTTTGCGTTAGATAACGGTTGAAAAGGACAACAGCATACAGTTGTTTGTGTGTCATACCAGCAGGAATTTGGGGCATAAATATGTCTGTGCTGGGGAAGCTAGGGGAATTGCTAGGTCCAAGCTAATAACTGCATGCTCTGGTACTAAATAATCTAATGCTTAGCTACATGAAAAAGAAGCAGAGAAGATAATTTAGGAAGGCTAAGGAAAATGTTTAATTTACCCAGAAGGAATCTTTTTGAGATGCTATAGAATTGAAAAAGAAAGATTAATATGTAGTTTCTCATTATACTAAAGACACAACTAGTGACATTCAGAATTCTAAATTCTACCTTATATTTTCTTGAAAATATTTGTGAAGATTACTGAAAACCCTTTGTAACAACAATAAAAAAATCTTAGGGCTTAATGTATTCAACTTCTCAATTCTCTCATGCTTTTTCACTACAAATTTCCATATGCATATGAATTTTCAGCTGTGAAGTGTTCCCCCAAATTATTTTTTACTAAAATGTATCTAATAAAAAGCATAGGTAAATTTCCATCACACATAACTCATAAATTGCAAAGGTAGATGCTCTGAAATATATAAAATGCAGCTGCATGTTAGAATGCCACAGAATATCTCTCATAAAATGCTTTGAAAATTGTAATTTCTAGATGCATGTTGATGAAACTGTGAGGGAAACTCATTCAGATTGTGCCTAGTTTTGACAGTGCTCTACTTAGTAAATATAATAAATTAGAAGGCTTTCTTTGTGATTTCATTGTGTTGGAAAGGAAGGGTTAGGGAAAATTTACTGCCTTCTGTACACAGAAAGAGGAAATAATTTGCTGCTGTGATTACCCTGGCAGGAGACAAACTAGAAAAAGAAAAGGACAAACTGGATGCTTTCCAATTTCACTGCTTTCAAAATCTGGATGGATGGTTTAAACATGGTGGGATTTTAGATTTTTGATCTTGAGTTTTTCCAACCTTTCCCTTATTTGACCTTGCTAAATATAGGGATGTAACTTCTTTGGTTGTTCCTTTGCAGCAGTTTTCTGTATGCACTTATTCCAATGTTGTGCTGGTTTTAACTGGGATAGAGTTAATTTTCTTCATAGTAACTAGTATGGGGCTATGTGTTGGATTTGTGCTGGAAACAGCATTGATAATATGGAAATGTTTTCGGTTTTGCTGGGCAGTGCTTACACGGCGTCAAGGCCTTTTCTGCTCTTCACACCACCCCACCAGTGAGCAGGCTGGGGTGCACAAGAAGTTGGGAGGGGACACAGCTGGGACAGCTGACCCCAACTGACCAAAGGGATATCCCATACCATATGATGGCGTGCTCAGCATATAAAACTGGCAGAAAAAGAAGGAAGGAAGGGATGTTTAGAATGATGGCATTTGTCTTCCCAAGTAACCGTTACATGTGATGGAGCCCTGGTTTCCTGGAGATGGCTGAACACCTGCCCGCCAACAGGAAGTAGTGAATGAATTCCTTGTTTTGCTTTGCTTGCGTGTGCGGCTTTTGCTTTACTTATCAAACTGTCTTTATCTCAACCCACAAGTTTTCTCCCTTTTACCCTTCTGATTCTCTCCCCCATCCCACCAGGGAGGAGTGAGCGTGTGGCTGTGTGGTGCTTAGTTGCAGGCTGGGGTTAAACCATGACAAATGTCAAAATGTTTTTCATTTTACAAGCATACAATAACAAATGGCTTAATTTATGCTACTTGCCAGCATTTAAGCAGGTAACTTGCAAACAGTCAGCTCAGCAGATGGGAAGGCAGGTAAACTTATCAGTTAATCTTTGGAAAATGCAATCAGAATAGATGGTAACTGGAGGACTGCTAAGACAAATGTGAAGTAGTGATTTTCCCATACAAATATTAGTCTGCTCTAATTTCATTTACCATTAAATTAATTCTCTGTGAAGTAGGCTTATAAAACCTACATTACCTGAATAGTTAATTTATGGTAAGAATTAGCATGTTTAAACATAGATCATTTCAGTCAGAATCAAATAAAGCTTAGTAAAAGCCAAAACCCTTTTGTGTAGAGAAAATTTCAGCTTCAGGTGGATAATTTTCAAGAAAGTCGCAATATTTTACTATCTGCAAATACAAACAGACAATGCCTGTTTGATCTTGGACTATATTTGCTCCGCCCACAGTTTAGAAAGTAACATCATAATAAGAAAGAAATGTATTGAAATTCAGCCATTTTTACTCATGTTGAAGAGAGTGACACATTTCTCCTGAGCCTAATGTACCTTACAACCTCATTCTTTTCTGGTAACAGAGGTGGGAAATATTCTGATTTTACTAGGGAAAAAAAAAAATATCTTCCTACTTTTAAATTCTCTATTTAAGGAGCTTGTACTGAATAACTAAGGTATGAAATTAATCATCTGTTTAAAAATAGAAAACAATGATTGTATTTTTCTGTATACATTTTTTATACGAAATTTCTTTTGAACTGTGCCTGTCATCATCCATTCAAACCCACAAAATACTACAAATTCAGGTTTATCTGAGAGGAATATGGAGGGGATATATGACTCTTCTTTGCAAATGCCTATCAGTGGCAATTGTAGTAAAATCAGTGCAGATACAGCAATATAAAAGTTAGATGGATTCATCAGATCTTTTTTATGTTATTCCCTGTAAATCGCCTCCTGTTTTTAAGCAATAGCTGATGTTTCTCATGAACATTATCATTAGTCTGCACACTGGTTCATTTCCTTTTTTGCAAGACTTAAAGCATTTCTAAATGCCTCATTATGAATCAGCAAAAGGTCAATTGCAAATGAAACTCTTTGAAACTAATGAGGGAGACATGTCTGAACTATATTTTATCTTCACTCCTTCAAGACAGGTAAGCATACTGAAAAACATGGAAATGTTTTTGTTACACTGAGTTTCTTGCAAATATGACATTTTATCTGAATAAAGAAAATCATATTGCAGAATAGCTGCACTTTCTCTTGGGAATTTGTTAATAATAAGGGTTTTGTTTTAGTTAGTTTGTATAACAGACTATACAGTTTACTTCATGGTAACAGACTGTGCAAGATGATAAAGTGAGATCCAAATTCAAAACTATCAAAATAGGCCAGTGGTATTAATAATGGCTTAAAGTAACAATGTAAGAAGTCTAATATGTTTGAATTCTACAGTCTTTAGTTATCCAACTTTAAGCTTTTAAAATACTTTATTTTCCTTAGAAATTTCTGAAAGTTGAGGGTTTTTTTAAGATATCTCCAGTTAAGTAACAAAAAGCAAAGAAAATCTCAGTTTTAGAAAAGTTTGTGTAATATACATACAACAGGGATAAAATAAATAGGAAAATGGAGATTAAAGTACATAAAATATTCATTTGATTTATTAGATTGCTAGGGATTTTAATTTTAATAAGAAAAGTAATACTACTGAAGTTAGTATGTTTCTTAGAGTAAGCATTTCTCAAATGAATAAAGAGGAATTGTATATTTGAACCTTGCATTAAAAGAGAAATAAATATTGAGCAATATGACATGGGAAGAGCATTGGACTCATGACATTAGATTATATGACTTCCAGTGAAATTTGCCCACAGCATTTCATAGCTGTCAAATTACATATATGGAAAAAGAGTGCTTCCCATCAGCTTTCCCTCCACCCACCTGCCCTCCCCCCAAAAAGGGGGGAAAACCTATTATGAGTTTCATTTTTGAGAAAAAGGTGAATCTTTCTGATTTTCAGAGGTACTGTTTTCACTGTTAGTGCAACTTGCTATTAAGGTCTTTCTATGCAAGAAAAGGCAGGTACGTTTTAAAGCGTATTGAAACAGTGTCATGGTTTAACCCCAGCCTGCAACTAAGCACCACACAGCCACACGCTCACTCCTCCCTGGTGGGATGGGGGAGAGAATCAGAAGGGTAAAAGGGAGAAAACTTGTGGGTTGAGATAAAGACAGTTTGATAAGTAAAGCAAAAGCCGCACACGCAAGCAAAGCAAAACAAGGAATTCATTCACTACTTCCTGTTGGCGGGCAGGTGTTCAGCCATCTCCAGGAAACCAGGGCTCCATCACATGTAACGGTTACTTGGGAAGACAAATGCCATCATTCTAAACATCCCTTCCTTCCTTCTTTTTCTGCCAGTTTTATATGCTGAGCACGCCATCATATGGTATGGGATATCCCTTTGGTCAGTTGGGGTCAGCTGTCCCAGCTGTGTCCCCTCCCAACTTCTTGTGCACCCCAGCCTGCTCACTGGTGGGGTGGTGTGAAGAG
>WAAD01014651.1:30083-42350 GCA_013389945.1 Fregata magnificens
TGTGTAAGCACTGCTTAGCAGTAACAAAAACACCCCTGTGCTATCAACACTGTTTCCAGCACAAATCCAAAACATAGCCCCATACTATCTACTATACTATCATACATACTACTACTACTAGAAAATTAACTCTACCCCAGCCAAAACCAGCACAAACAGCAAAGATGATTTTGCTCTCCTGTATTTCTTTGATTTAACCTGTGTTGTTAGACTGTTGTATTTAATTAATCCCTGGTCAGTAGTGACTGTAATTTATTGTTAACTGAGGGCCTGTAAGAATGAGTTTAATTGCCACAGGACAATTCCCAACTGGTAATTATGCAGTCCCCCTAAACAGTCATTATATTTCGTGCCAGTTGCCAGTCTTGCTGGCAGTGTCATCAGACATCATGAATTGAAATGGTGTGGGTAGAATCTAAGTTACACTTGTGGTTATTTATATATAAAAACCGTTAGTAAGAATTTTCCTGCTATAGAATTATTCTTAGGTCTGCATTTGAGGCACCGTTTCCTCTGTGTGTGGTCCACATGGCCTCCCCTTGTAGTTCCAGCCAGCTAGAAAGTCCCACATTTTGGAATCGTTGTAAGACAAAGAGATAGGAAGGAATGTTGAGAATGTATATACATATTTTGAAGAACAGCTGTTGGTAAATGATTGCTTTTCCTCCCTCAAATATTTGATTAGTAGAGACACACAGCCACTTTCAAATCCTTTAAAGCCTCTAAAAATTAGCTTTTGAATAGTTTACCTGCCAGACCCATTGTTCATGTTCATGATCACAAAAAAACACATCTTGTACATGGTTAATCTGTAAAAATGTTGTGCTGAGCCTCTGTGCCTGAACATCAGCTGGTGCTTCCCACGGCAGAGTGGCTTTCATATTCTGGCAACCTTCTCTAGACTTCGGCAGGGACTAGAAGCTCTTGAAGTGAAGAATGGTAGATATGGAAAGGCAAGGCTTGCAGTTAGCAGCTTAGATGGAGAATGATCCCAGGAATGGTTTCTGTCACATCTTCCTTATATACAAGCAGATATCTTCAGGGGTCTGGAAATGGCAGGATTTACCTTTACTGCCCATTTACATATTGGGCAGTTCAACCAAAAGTTCACTCATTTTGTGGAAAGATGGCACTGGAAATGCCATTTTTATTGCTTTTTACTCAAATCAGGTAAATGGAGCATCTGCTTATAATATCTTCATCCCTGAGGCTATAGCAACAAAACTTGTGATAATCACAAGAATAAACATCAACACCACACAAAAAAACCCAATTCTATAATCCTGTCAGGGAAGAAAAAGCCATACCTAGATGTTGATTTTCTAAAATCAACCTCAGATAAAATGGGAAACCTAAAGGTCATCCCTGGGTCAGTTTACTGAAATAAAAACACAGCTCAGAGCTCTGAAGTATCTAAAAAGGAAATGACAAGATCCTAAAGTGGCTAGAGATGACTAGGTTTTTTTCTATACTCAGCTCTTCAAAAAGACTCAGTCTTTAAACTCATTTTACTTTTTCTTTAAACTCTATTATTAAACAGAGGGAAAAGAAAAACCAACAAAAACCCCCTGCAAAACCAACCAACCAAAAATGCCTGCAAATTAACTAGGGAAGCTAGACCAGAAAAAGGTTTACATGCACAAAGTAAAAAAAGTTTGCATGATCTTTTCCCACCATTTTTACTTGTGAAATAAGTGTAAGAAGAAGACAGAGAGAGTCTGACCACTTTCCTCTGATGTCTCCAGGAGTTCCTTTCTTGCCTTTGAGGCCTGGCTCTCTGCCCTTCTCAGCAAACTCTCTGTGAGCTGCAGGATCCTATGTTATCACTGTGGCCATCAGATTCCTTCTCCCATCATAACCTACAATGTCTCAAACCTTGCTTCTCTGAATAAGCTCAATTATTCACTGTGGAAAAAGCTATTCACTTCCACCTTCTGGAGGAGACCAGCTCACCCAGCCAGTACCTTCGGTGTTAACAAAATGATAAAAAACTGCATGCAGTCCATGACTAAGACCCTCAATAAGCAGAACTGAATCACAAAGCTAGAGAACAAGTAGCAGAAAATTATTTCTTTAGCTCATTCAGTTGGTGAAAAGTATTGAAGAGAGTGTACTGTATGTCTTCTACGCATGTACAAAAAGAGAAAAAGGGGTTGCCACACACCTCTGTGGACACCGAGAGCCAGAAGGATCTCTGGCTAACTAGTACATGTATACCCACGGTGTATATGCTGAAAGAATATGTACAAAAGCTTCATGGTAGAGTAATAGACCCTGGAAGCTTTCTGTTGTTAGGTTTTAAGCTCGGTCCACCTCTGGATGCAGAGCAAAAGAGGAGTGAAGTCAGAGGAACAGTTCATCCTTCAGTTGTCTCAATTTCCCTATCCGTACATTTGTGAAATTATATTTTCTTAAATGGCCTTGAGATGTACTTTCAGCACACAGAATACAAGCATGATTCTTACTTCATGTGTAGCATATTAATGTTACTAAAGAGGCTGCATTCTTTTTTAAAGACAGTAATATGCAATAGTAAAATATTTAACTAGAAGTATGTTTAAAAGAAAAAAACCTTTTGCTAAGGTCGAAGAAACAATATGACATTCCAAAGTAGCCATAATTCATCATGCCAGCTCAATTTGTATTACTAAACTTTGAAACACTTGAACACTTTAAAACATCAAGTCTGGGTGTACAGGTACAAAGAGTCGTGATTCCACAAAGAGTCAGACTAGGAATATATGAGCTCTCTGTCCTCTTGGCTCAGCAGTCTTGGTATCTACTGAAAGGAAACCCACATAGTGATTTGGGTAAAAGTTACAGTATGATTCAAGAGTGCCTTATCTCACTTGCTTACAGGGCAGCTCAGCCTCATGTAGAGAGGATGTGTCGATAAGGTTACCGACTCAGGCCTAGGTTAAATTACTAGTTCTCCTTAAAATAAATTAACAGCATGAGAGGTACTCAAAAACAATAGTCTATATTATTCTAAATGGGTGATAGAAAATGTCTTCATTGTTTATGGTGACGTCAAACCCTAGTTATAGTTACCTTCTTAAGCAAAGTTTATAATATTTATGGTAGGCTTTCCTTTTTGTTGTTGCAGGCATGGACATGAGAACGAGGCAAACTGCAAATTGTGTGAATAGAAAATAGGTGAATTCTATCTATGTTTATCCATGACTACTTGTTGTGACTACTTCAGCTCCATAGGTGGCCTTTGAGTCTCTAAGAAAAGTATCAACTTAATTTTGAAGATAATGTCCCAAAGTTCCCAATGCCAATAATATAGACACTAATTTAGAAATATTGTTATCCAAGTGATATAAATAAAAATTTGTATATTTTAGTATTCATAAGTAAATTAAATTTAAGGGGATATATTAACAAGAGCTAGAAAGTTGACAGTTAATGGAAATGAGTGAACATGTTAAGCTTAAATTTAAACCAGTTAAAACAGATCCAAACTGATTTATCTGGGTATTCATTTTCCTTTGGGAAGTTTCAGAAGAAGAACAGGAGGAAAGAAGTAAACATATTTGTGTGCATGTATGTGTGTTCATAAGAAACTTCTTCATCTTGGACTTTAATAATCTAGTTGCAGTATGACAATAAAATTTCGGTTAAGAGGCTGTCAGACTTTTTCCGCTCTCCAAAAATTACGACAAAATAATATTTAGGGAAACTGTAAATCTCATTCTTTTTTACTTTTATTCTTTTTCATCCCGTTGTTTGAAGTGTGATTTTGAGAAATAGAGCTTCTCCAAAGGTCAAGAGATGGCTTGGTGTTTGATTAAATTTAAAAGAACTGTGAGTGTGTACAGTATTTCATGTGAAGTAACTGCAAATTAAAGACCATGAAAGGACAATGTAATGTTCCTTAAGCCTACTGAAGAAAAAGCCCTAAGTCCTCCTGAACTAAAGAGGAGCATGAAAGCAGTATCTGGAGCATAGATGACAGCTAGAAAATTTATGTGGGTCTGTGAATTATGCATAAGGGAAATAGAAACACAATCAGTAGGAAAGAACAAGGAAAAATGTAATACCAAATTTCATACACTTAGTGTTTAAGTGATGTGTAGAGAATAGTATGGTTTTTGGTATTTATATTCATGGAAAAAACATCTTAAAGTGCTTTCAAAATTATATTGGAACAAAAACAGCTTTTTGAGAAATATAAGTGGATAATACTTTCAGTCATGCATTTTCTTCAGACTTTTCCTTTCTTACTGAAAATTTAACTTACAGTATCTTTAAGATAATTGTTGGTCGTGAATAATTGTTTTTTTTAAAAAAAAAATCAGCTGTGTGGCAGTAGGCACATAGAGAATACAGGCTCTTTAATATGAAAATTATTTACGTTATTTGAGCAGATGTACACTGACAATTTGAGTACTGATGGTTGAAGTAAGAAAATATCACCCTTGCTGAGAAGTCTTTACTAAATACCAGGGATAAATGGGTTTGATTTGATCACATTTCTTTAACAAAGGAATGAAAGGGATCTGTGGTGTCTTCAAGTACTGTTACAGGTACATACATGTATTCATTGCTATATTCAGTTTTATTATATGAACAACAGTAGGTTAAGAAATCCATCTGAAAATTGTTTTAGAACCTCAACACTCTGAAAGCAAGACACTATCGAACTTACAGCTTGAGTTTGTTACTGGCCAGTTTATGCCCAACTGTTCAAGTAAATTTATCTCTGTGTATGCCTTCATTTAGCTAAACCACAAGCCTTTTTTTTTTCCCATTCTTGTTTCTCTTACATGAAACAAACTCCAGTAAACGGATGATCTTAATAATTTTGTAACTATTACTGCTAGATTTAAGCTTCTTTAATCCTTACTGATGAAAATTCAGTGAAGAATTCCAGAAGAGGTTTCCAAAATAGATGACTCTGCTGCTGCAGCAGTCAATGTCTACTTTTGTAGTAAACTTTAGAGAAAATACTTAATATATAGTTTTCTCTATTTGGGCTCATCAACGTAAAACATATGTCACATTATATTGCCTTTTGACACTGATTTCTATATGTTGTGTTCAAATTCTACATTAATATTACAAATGCAGTAGTCATTATCAGAGATTGAAAAAAAACGTGGGCAAATATGTAATGCTACCTGGTAAGTTATTGTCCTGGTTTCAGCTGAGATAATTTTCTTCCTAGTAGCTGGTATAGTGCTGTGGTTTTGATTTAGGATGAGAATAATGTTGATAACACACTGATGTTTTAGGTATTGCTGAACTGTGCTTACACTAAATCAAGCACTTTTCAGCTTCTCATACTGCCCTGCCAGCAAGGAGGCCGGAGGTGCACAAGAAGCTGGGAGGCGACACAGCCAGGACAGCTGACCCCAACTGGCCAAAGGGATATTCCATACCATGTGACATCATGCTGAACAAAAAACTGGGGGGGTCGGCTGGGGGGGGGGGCAAGACCGCTGCTCAGGAACTGTCTGGGCCTCAGTTGGTGGGTGGTGAGCAATTGCATTGTGCATCACTTTTTTTATATGTTCTTTTATCATTATTATCATTATTTTCCATTCCTTTTCTGTCCTACTAAATTGTCTTTATCTCAACTCATGAGTTTTACCTTTTTTCCGTTTCTCTCCCCCATCCCACTGTGGGAGGAGTGAATGAACAGCTGTGTGGTGCTTAGCTGCCTGCCAGCTTAAACCACGACAGTTATGTATATCCATGTGGTAACTAACAGCTGATTTCTCAGGTATGGCTATATGGTAACTTTGGAGAAGTGTCAGGATTTTACTGGCAGCTATAGCAAGTAAAATGATAAAGTTGTGGCTTATATTTGGGGAGGGGAAGCAAAAGACAACTACCTATTCTGTTGATAATTTTTTACTGAGAAGGGGCTTTCTTCTCTGTTCTCCCTACTAATGCATCAGTGCAAGAGAAAGTAGAATTTTCGTTTTTTCACATAGATACTGCATAATTTATATGGATGAAAGAGTAAAACCTATTCAGAAAGTAGTTGATCAGGCCTGAAGCATTCTCTGAACATATAACAATATCTTTTTGATTGCAAATGCTTGAGGCAAATAAAACTCTAAATGTTATTGTTTCATATCCTTTGATTTGAAGGAAAAATATGAACCAATGTCTATAGCATTGTCTCTGAGAAGGCATCAGCCTTATTCAGGAGAGAGTACTTCTGCAGCTTGTTAGTGTTCATATTTACAGCAAAGAGCTCCATATCCTTCAGGAACTGCTGTTAGTACTTTCTGTTTTCATAACTGCCATAACATTTCTCAAAGTCTTATCACAAACTGGCATTATCCCAAAAAAGATTCAACTCTTCCAAACTAGAGGAAATGTTTAGCTCTTGTAGCAGTAGCATGTCAATTCTTTCACTTAATAAGTTGGAAATAAAGGAAAGAAAATTGACTCATTCTCCTCCAAGATCCTTTGATGGAATGCTGTGTAAAATGAAGCAGCACGTATTGAAACTAGGACTGCTTTTAACTTTAAAATTTAAAAATAGATAAATGAGTTCTTCATACAAAAATAATCTTATATGCAGGACAGTTTCGACTTCAGTACTGTCTCCAGTAAAACATAAATAAGTAGGGGAAAAGTAGATATTTTTCAAGACCTTACATCTGTGTTGTTATTCTTCTGTTACAAGTTCATCAAACTCATTCTCCATTTGTTACCCTGATGGTAGATATACAACTTCATAAATAAATTGATAAAATTAATTGATTGAAATATAAAAATTCTGCATGAATACACACAAGTCCTGTGCTAACAAAATTTGCCTAAATCTGGCTACTAACAAATTAGATCTACAGCATACCAAATTTGTAAGTATGGAGAAAAAGAAAAAAACAGCAAGTGAAATCAATTCTTTGCTATAATAATTCTCTCTCCAGTAACTATTGAGGAAGTCTATGAAGCTGACTTAGCTCCTAAGTTTTAGTTGTCCATATTTAGATAACATCAGTCTGGAAGCTGGTGTAAGGAAAGTTTTTGTTGTTGTTTTATTTAATTTTTGTCCATTTCTATTTGGAGTACAATTAACAGGGTTTTTTAAACCTAACACTAGTCACACTGTCGTCTCGACTTTGCTTAGCTTTCTGATATAGTTTTTGAAAACTCATTTAAAACATTTCTAACTTTGTTCCAGTGATCTGTGATTTTACATTGTAAAGTGCTGAATCAACATTAAAATAAAGAAATAGAATTTGGAGTATTTAAGAGAATTTATCTACTGTCCTTAAAAAGAACATTCTGAGGATGAGTACATTTTTAGTAGTGTTAGCAATCACTGTAAAGGGCAGGTAGACATATTTAACTTAATTACAACTTTATCTTGTAACTAATTAATTAAGAAAATAACATATATAATTTTGTTCTGAAGTAGATATTATTTTTCCCTACTTTTAAATCTCTGTAGCCTGATAGACTATAATATTACTAGATTATTTTAACTGATCGAACCCTAACTACAGGTAGATTAACACATAAGTGAATCCAATCCAGTGTTTCCTGCTTGCTATATATGTATCTCAATGTTTCTCAAAATACCTTTCTCATCTTCCTCTGTTTATTATGTTCCATCAGTCCTTCATTGCTTCAGAAACCATGTGTTTTTCCTACATGATTTTTACTTTAAATCATAACTTTTTGCAATGAAATTTGCATTTTCATGTCATATGAAGGATACAACTGACTGGACTGTAAAGATATTGTTACTCCAGACTAAATGTCAGCTCTCTCTGCAACTGTATACTGGCATTAGACATGTTAAAAAAGCTTAAAAAGGAAAATTATTTATGTATCTCCTTAACACCCCCAAAATCTTTCACTTTGGAAGATGTAAACTCCCATGGACATGAAACAGAATCTGAATGGTTAAAAAATTTCAAAGTCTGTGGATTGGCATTCTATTAATGTTTAAATTAAGAAGGCTATGAAATGTTCTTTTTATAAGGTCTGCAGTGCCAAAATAAAAGGACCACTATCCAAGACTGAGACAAGATTAGAACATGATTTATATGTGTAGAAATATTTCACAAATATTTTTTAATGGATATGACATTTGAGAGTTAATTAGAAATTCCATCCTCAAAAGTGAATGCAGAGAAAGGATGAAAACCAAAGGCTATTACCTGGCAAACACCAGGGGCATGGCCCTCTCTAGAGAGTTTTAGTTTGGGGTTTCTGTGGTCACAGTTCCAAATCTCTTTTTATCTGATTTTTGCAGTGATCAGGGTTAAAACAAAATTTGTTTATAAATAAACAGGACTTAATCAAATTAAACAGTTCTTTAGAGGAAGTTTCTTCTCATAATTGATACAATCTGCTGGACTCCAAATGTTGCCTAATAACATACATCAAAAAGAGTAATATTGTCATGCTTATAACAAATCATCATGACAGACCACCTTGGATTTCCAGACTAGCTTGTTTTATAGACATGAACTGTGCAATATTATACCTCATGTCAAGTGAAGTGACATCTTGTTGATGTTACTGATGTTACTGACTTTAGGTGGACAGTTAAACTCCCTATGGCAGCAATAATTTAGCCCAGCAAAAAAAAAAGAAGAAAAAAGTAAAAAAAAAAAAAAGAAAAAGGGATGAAGAAGTAGTTTCCTACCATGTTACTGACTCAGATCATCTAAATAATGGGTCAGATCAGTGCCAGAAATCAAGAGGATGAGGCAGAATTTTGAATTACTTGAAATATTTTTGAATAATGGAAGCATGAAGTTAGATTATCACATTTATTTAACAATAACTGGTATTTTTTTTCAGGCTTTTTTTTTTTTTTCCTGACAGAAACGTTACTGAAAGCATCAGTTTTACAAATTATGGAGAACTTATGGTGTCTTGAAACTATAAATTACCTTGAGTCAAATATCCAGTTAGCGTTAAACACAGAAATAACCCAGTATTCAAAATAAATCACCAACTTATTTTCAGATGTTCTTTGTTTCACCAGGATTAAGGCTTTTGAATATAGATTGTTGTCCCTTTCAATACCTGTTCTTCAGTACTTAAATAAGTATTGGGCTGGAAAGAGGAAGGGGCATGGAAAACAGCAGAAGAAATAACTACTGTCCTTATAGCTTTCTTTTACATTTGTAGGCATTTTTTTCTAAATTAGCATACAAATTAGAAGAAGTGTTGGTTATTTAAAAAAAAAAAACCAACTTGACGAAGGTGAATCCGTATTAGCTGCAAAGTATTACTTAAGAAATTTTCTTTTGTTCCAGAAAGGAAACAGAACTCAGATGACACACTGCTTAAGTAATTATCATGAAAAGTCTTTCTGAAGACATTTTCTGGAAGAGGAGCAATGTGGGGGAGAGGGGCTGTGAACAAATATGCAACTTGTGTTTGTGCTGTAACAGAATGTTTCTACTAAAAGATCAGAGAACATGGTGTATACTTCCCCCAGATGTGTAGCATAGCCATTAGAAGTGCTGAAAAACCTAAATAAACACTCCAAGACTGGAAAATCTAGCAACGTCTAATGGAGCTAGCAATCGATGAGAACACATAAGAATGTTCTATTTACGATTCAAGAAGATGTGTAGTAAAAGACGAAAAAGTAGAACAGAAACAGGAGTAAAATTTCAGCATAGGTCAACAGTTATCTTTGGAAGTTTTGGTTCAAGGTGTTTGTTTCAAGTTCTCAAGAACATAAAGCGAAAGGGATACAAGCCAATCCACAAACACAGTCAGAAAGGTTCTATAGAAACACTAACAAGCTGTCTAAGAAGACTGAGAAAAACATTAACAGTTTGCCCTTAATTATCTTAGTCTTTTCATTTTTCCTTATTCTTCTCTAAAGCCTTCTGTCAGGAAGCATCTTTGTCGAGTAAATGTTGCATTATTTTCTACTTAAAATGCCTCCCAAAATTACTTTCTTCTCTTTCTTTCTCATAAAGTGCTTATGCGTCAATGATTAGCAAGAATCTAGGAAGAAAAAATAGTCAAGGACTTTATTGACAGTGCACAGCCAAACTGAGAAGAAATTTTGCTCCATAATTTTAGGGTGTTTCATATTTCCTTTAACTATTCATAATAAAGATGAAAATGAAAGACAACACAAAGTGGACAGAAGTTTTATTGACAAAGAAAGAATAATTTTAGCTGTAGACTAATTTACATAGTTGAACATCAGCATGGGAATCCTAAACTCTTGTCAATGCAATAATGAGTTTGCATTTCTAAGTGGAAAAACATACAGCATATTTGTAATCTTTTATTTATTGGATTTTATCTTCTGCCTCATTCACAAGACAATAAAGGAAGAAGTTTCAAAATCAGAAAGTTTTCATGCTGTTTTTGAAGGAAATGTGTGCTACTCAGTGCTTAACACACAGGGTTCTTCACTCAGAAGAAAATGTTGCCCGCAGCGCTGCAGATGCTTTTAGAATAAACACTCAATGGCAGGCAAGAATAGCAACATTTGCCAAAGGTCCCAGCTGCTTTCTCAATTCCAGTAAATTGTATGATTTTCTTCTGGATCTACACATTTGTTATTATGAAAGTATTATTCTGCTATTAGAAATGCAGAGTGACTCCATCCTGATAGTGCCATCCCATCCCCAGCAGGTTAAGCCCATACCATCCATCTGTGGAAAACTACATGGGCAGAAATCCATCCATTATGCAACTGCAGATAACTATGGCAGAGACTAATGTGATTTCAGGCCAGGTTTAAGAATGTTTTGTAACAATGGTGGGAGAAACCAAGAAACTGAAAAAATCTTGCTGAGATTCAAAGCTGACTGTTAAAACTTGCTTTAGTTGACAGTTTAATGAGATTTTATGTAAGGTTAGTAATACTTAGCTTTCTGCTGAGGATAATAGTTAAGGTCTTAACATAAATTATCTGTCATGATCATTTTAAATGATTGGGAACACTGTGAGACTAGCTTGTTGAATTCTGGTTTATTGTAAATAAATATACATATAAGCATATTATACCTGCATATATGTACAGGTGTATAGTATTTTATATTTATATAATTGTAAACCACATGAAATAAAAAAATAATGCTAATTATTTACAATGGAATTGGATATGCAAATGAGGATACCAGTCTGTGGTAGCTTTTTCTTTAGTAGACAAACATTATATTAGTTATTAATTTGTTTTATAGGAGATACTCTTAGTAAATAACTTTGTCTTAAAATAGTTTTCTGTTAAAAGAACTCAACAATACAGTGTATGACTGGAGAAAAATTAGACTGCAATAGAGCAGGTTTTATTAATATGCATTGCCTAATATTAGTAGCAACAATATATTTTATCATGTACTCCCAAAACATTTCATAGATTGTTTACAAACAGCATATCAGGATGACAGTAAATAAGGAAAGGTGAATGTGTACCTTATAGTTCAATTGTGAATGTTTAATTAATGTTCAAACAAGCCAGACTACATTGAGATCCTGAAGGAAACTGGAGTTTTTAAGGTTAAAAGTCACAGTAAATAAATTGTTATGACTTAATATGCATTGTATAAATTTTTCCTTTGTTAGGCAGAACAGTGAATATGTATCAACGAAATTATTTCTTTATTCATTTTTCATTTGTCATGAAATGCATGTCCATGATATACATGGGCTTCCTTGGAATGTCCAGAATAATTACAGAATTAACCAGTATTTTTGTGAAATTACTAATTTGAGAACACATGAATTTAGAGGAGGCATTTTATAGGATTCCTTTCAGACTGTGTTTCAGAAGAATTGCATATATCATTATAATTAGGCTTATTTTAAAATAATAAATGGAGAACTCGCATTCTTCATATGGAAGCTGATGGACATTATCCAAGAACTTGGTAGTTTCGGAAATGCTCCCAAAATATATTTGCTTAAGCTATAAAAGCCAGAGAAGAACATATAATTTAGAAATTATTACCTATCATTTCAGCTTCAAATATCAAGAGAGAACATTTGCATTCCTAGTGAAAGCCATGTAATATTTTTAATTTAGTTCTTTTAATAGAGAAAACTGGGTTTTCATTAAGTATAGTACCAACTTTTTTTTTTTTCAAAGCAGTAGTGTGATTTCAATTGAATTTGAAAATTCTGCTAAGGAATTTCCTTCATCTGGCTTTTGACTTTCATCATTTGTTACATAGTTGCCAACCTAGCCGCAGCATCTGCAAATGAAATAGAAGGTCACTCTTGCCTCAACTTATCCAGGTGCTCAGAGCAAGGACTTTGCAAGGGGAACTGCTGAGCTAGACCTTCTCAGGCTGAGGCATGCTTCAG
>WAAD01014651.1:42438-59856 GCA_013389945.1 Fregata magnificens
GGTGTTACACAGATCAGGAATGTGTGCTGTGATCAATCTTGTGCCTTCATACAACTGGAGGGAGTGACATACCAAAAGCAACAGACAAGAAGCTCCCACATTAAGAAAACTGGGTTGGTCGGATACATTCTGAAGAGTAGTAGCCATAGATAAGACTTGCTTAAAAGTATTAAAATGTCTTTCATAATCCTAACAGTAATGCAAGTATACATTATTTTAAAAGTACAAATAAAAACACAAAGGATTTTAATATTAGTGTCTGAATTTTTTATATGATCACAATTTTTCGTTACCTTGCTTCAAGGGTGCTGAAAACTATGAAATAATATATCCATTCATAAATGAATTTCAGTAGTTTAACTCAGCGCATAGGCAAGTTACAGTTTTAGTAAAGAAGATTCTAATAGTCAATAAAAAGCCAATTAAATCAATTTAATAATATGATATTATGTGACAATGAACAAATGCAATTATAGATACATTCAAAATACACTGTTGATGATGTTAAAATATACATGTTCAGCTGGTATACACATGCTCAGCTTTCACAGACCAGTTTTCAGTAGCTGCAAATATATCGTTCTCCAAACAAAAAAAGAATTTACTAATTTGACAGTTGTTTTCTATACACCTGATGAATCAATGTACTGCACACCATACTGGTCAATAAAGGAAAACATAAGAGGTTTAAAATATTCCTTAATCATCAGTAGTCATGTGTTTATGAATGTGACTGCATTTCTAAACATTATATATTTATTTAGTTTAATAACAGGCTTTAGGAAAAAAAAAAGTAAGAAAATGTCCTATTGAAAAGGAGTGTTTGAAAAGTTACATTAGGAATAAAATATTAAAGAAAACCTCAAAGAAAAAACTTTTGTTAGTAGACTGGGTGGCAACAGAGGAATTTAAACAAATGTTGCTACTTATATCTTACACTTATATACTTATATCTTTGATCAGAAATTGTAGTCTTCAGTAAAATTTAGATTTCTAGAAAAGAATTAGATTGTTTCTTTGGGCTAAATGTGTTTCTTCCTTTTCCTTTCCATTGTCTGTAAAGGAGAGTGAACACAAACTTGAATGTGACTACCAAATTCCTTGTATGCTTTGATCATGGAAAAGGTATTGTCTGGCAAAAAGACTTGATGTTGAAAGTCTGGTCCCAGGCTTTCTACAGTAAGATGAGCTGTATTCTCCTCTGTCAAGTGAACAACAGAGGCAGTTTTGTCTAAGACCACATAAGCATAAAAATGGCAGATGTCTTTACTTTCAGCAGCTTCAAGTGACCAGCCTGAAAAAGCATTCATCAGCAAACATACAACAGAGACTGCTAGATGTCAAAAAGAGATGGTCAGAATCATCAGTGTTCCTAGTGTTTCATCAAGCAGCGACACTATGTCCTCCCCTGGCTGTGTAGTTTGGTCTCTCTCTCAGTGTAGTGATACTTATCTCACTGCTTTCAATAACAGAAAAACAAACCTTTTGGTCATAACAGGTATTTTAGAACCACTGATCAAGAGATATTAAACCAATAAAATATAAAAAGTAATAATTAGGGAGGTAACTTCATGAAACTATTAACACCCTGCCTTTGTTACTACTGTTCTACTCACGGAATTGAAAAGAATTAAGTACTTCTAAAAAATGGATAAAGTATGTCCCGTTATTTTTTTTGATTGGAGTAAACAGAATTTACTAGAAAACTAAACTCTCTAAAAAAGATATATATTTTTGAGTTTAATTTAAGAAAATACAACAGGCTTTTGAGCTTCTTGTTTTAAAAAGAAAAACAAGTGGCTAAGGTTACAGATACCACCAGTCATNTTTTTTTTAAATATAATTTTTAAATAAAGCAGCATCTATACTTCACAGGTTTACACTTTTAGGTTCCCAGACTGACTTAAGACACATCTCAGAGTAAATTCTAGTAGCATTAGCTAATGCATAATAAAATGTTTTAAACCAGTAGTTTAATGAGAAACATATTCTGAGTACTGGAAAGAAAAGATTGTACAGCAAGGAGACAAGATTTCTCTCTAAAGCACAACAGTGATGATTAAGACTCATCTGTTCTGCTACTGTGTAACCTGGGTATGATCATTAACAACAAAAAGGTATGAATTTTAAATGGAATTGGGCAATGCATGAAAGTGAGCAAAATCCCAACATCACAACAAAGAGCTTGGCTCAAACAAGAAGTGCCAGTTACAATAAAAAGATTTCTTTCAGATAGCTTGTGTGCCTTTAAGTTACAACATAGTTTAGTTTACTTTTATGCTATGTGAACTTCAAAATACTTAAGAAGATAATGAAAAGTAATACATATAACTGAGCCCTTAAAATAAAAGTAATTACTTGGCTGTAACCAAATCACAGGAATAACTTCTTTGTGCTTCTACTTCTGTTATTGTGATTACAAAATTGTATTTCTTGTTAAGTCCTCAGCTATCCTTTAAGCATAGGGAGAGATGTCATTTGTTTGCTTTTATTCAAATAGCTGGTATGAATGACAGAGAAGTTATGTAGCTTCTTAAAGTGATCATAATGAAAAAAAATGTCAAATTTGGATCCAGAAGTCATAAGATTATAAAATCATTTAATAATTTAAGTTGGAGGGAACCTCTGAAGGTCATGTGATGTAACTCTCTGCTCAAAGCATGGCTAATTTACTTGAGGTCCAGTCATAACACCATGTCCATGTAACAAAACTGAAAGTGGAACTCATCCATCCAATATCAATGTCTACAGATGAGTTAATCATCCTTAGCTCCTTCTATCAGCAACAGAGATATTTTGATAATGCTAGAATTTTGACTATGCTACAATTTCCTTCATGTAGTTGTCCAAAGTAATCTGAGGGAATCATGCTGTAAAAATGTCTACTGTTCTCCATAAAATATAAAATCATCCCGGGTAAACAGATCAAATGCAAGTGTCTATAGCGCAGGCATGAGAAGTTCAGTAGGGGGAGGTCTACTTCAGGCTCCTTAACCCTAAGGGACTGTTGAAAAGTAAATCATATACCATTCAGAGCATATGGGTAGCTTCTATGGGAAAGTTGCAGAGATTTAAGTAGTTTTATTTCAAGATAAAATACAATTATTCTTAGTTTGGCATCTTGATGCAGTGTAATATTTTCATTTTTCTCAAGTTGTGAGTGTGTTGCCCTCAACAGTTGATATTAAAAAAGGCAGGTAGTAATGTATATGTTGTGTTTGGAGAAGCATCATTCGTTGTTGCCATGCTGATGCACCAGCTCTTTCTGAGTGCTTGAATCAGGTTAGTAAAGCTACAGGTATAACCAAGGTACAGCACCCTCTCTGCCACTGTTTCTCTGTTTCAGACTGTTCATACTGGACAGGGGATTGTTTTTTGATTGCAGTGGCATTCCTTAACCTCCTCCATGAGAAGCATTCCTCCAGAATGCCCTTTTCCCAGTCTTTTGTACACTTTTATACAACACCTCCCTCAGCTGCTCACGACATTAACCAATATTTTCTTCCCAATGTACCAATTTAGCTTCAGATTGAGCCTGTTTTCTGCTCAGCTTCAGGTTTACTATGTTGTGCTTGCTTTCTGCTGAATGTTCTGTTCCTGGTTTATTACATGTCTTCTTCCTTCATTATAATCTCATGAAGCTTACTCCCTAGAATCCATTTTACTCCTTAGCACCTACAGAAGGGGCGTGCATCAAACCGGGAGTTTCAGATGTCAGTAAGAAAGGTTTAAAGGAAATATTAATTTCCTATTGTACAAAATTCTTCATGCTACGGCATAGGTGATCAACATACTAAAATCTTTATATAGACAAAATACGCTTGCAAAATGTCACAAGGAGCAGAGGAAAATAGTTCATAGACAAGATGATGGATCCCTATGAATCACAAGTTGCTGTATCAGGGAGATGGATTAGGTATGCAACTAGCTTGATGAGTGACCTGAAAATGTAGACTTTTCCAGTCCCTCACAGGGACTGTGATTAGGGATTCAGATCAGCTGTTTGTCTGATACAACTTCAGAAAAGGAGTTGCGATAGTCATCATGCCACAGTATGTGCAATTAAAATAAATATGCAAACAAATCTTCCATGTAAGAATCTCAAAAAGTCTACACACAAAATTTGTCTGTGTGAAAATTAAACAAGAGCAAGAAATTAAAACCAGTAGCAAGCCAAATTCAACATCCTACTAAATACACAATTAATGGGATATGCTACGCAATTTATAAATAACATTATTATTCTTTCCAATACCCACACTGATCTTATCTTTCTGAATCTATAGTCTCCATTATGTAAATTGCACACAGCTGCAGGTAAGTGCATTGAAAGAATATAATTCACTAGATGCATATTTAGTATACTTGGAGCTCTCTTCTCCCCTCTCCTTCTGTTCTTGCTCTTATTAGGTGAATCTGTTAAATTCCTTAGTGAGTTAGAAAGAACTTTCTCAGAAAACAAAATCTGAGAAGAATTTATAAATATAAAAAAAATGGTGTTGCTGTCAATTTCAAAACTGTAACTGAAGTAAACACATAAGGAAAATTATTCAAGTGCATCCCCTAGAATGACAGTTTTGCTACTGAGAGTTCTAAGCTGGATCCAACATTTAAGAATGCACAGCAAGGATTCACTACTTCTGAGAGGACATAGTACAAGATGCATAGAGCAATGCCTAGGGTAGCCTCCAGGCCAGAACAATAGCACTCTCACATGACTTAGCAGTCGGCATGCTTGAGGGTGGCTGTAGGGACACTTGTGTCACAGATTCCTGGGGTGATATGTCCTGCGCTTATAGATGCTACAAGGTTGCTATAAGTTGAAAACCTTTAACCTTTCCTAGAAATGTTCTGATGTTGCTTGCTGCAAGAGTGGATGAGATTTGTAGTCAGACAGAGCTCAGGCTGAACGTAGGTGGTTTACAAAATACCTTACCAATTACTAATGATTCCAGGACCTGAGGGGGTCAGGGTTTTCAGAATGTTTCTTCAAGTGCTTTAGCAATTACAGAAGGGACAGAACCCAACAAATCTCTCTGTATGCAGTGAACTGGTACAAGGGGACACCCCTTCTTCACGCCCTTTACATCAAATAGCCATGTTAAAGTAGATGTATTAGGCTAGCGATCAGAGTGGGATAATTTTCTATCTCCTTTTCACAGTTCTAAAGTCCTGTGCAAGATCAAAAGCATTAAGAACCAAGCACAGCAGGGACAGAGACAGTGCAGGCATAGCTTTATATGCCTTCAGCCACATTAGCTATTCAGGAATCTAGAATCTGCTCTTATTTGAATGTAAAAAATGAGTCAATCAGTAATCAACTGCATTAATATCAAACTGGAATACTTTCATTGAGGCAGAATGAGCCAATGCTTAATTCAACACTTCCATTCTAATTGTTAGCTTCCATGCCGAGGCTCCCAGAAGAATAAGACTCTAGAAAAACCTCGCATGAAATAACTGTGGTTACCTACTTCTACAGATGGAATATTGTGAGACTAAAGCACTTCTCCGAATATGTTACTGAAAACAAAATCTTAGCATCATAGCTGTGTCACTGGCAGAACTTCATTTAGTACCAGTAACCACTTTGAGCTCCAGACTATGAACAGAAGATTAAAGAAATATTACATAATGCTCCGAACGTCCTAATTAGAACTAGATATTTAAAAACCTGCAGAAAAGTGTCTTGAATAAAGACTGGTATTTGTATTTCCAAACAGTAGGTGATAGTGAGGGTATTTATTCCTACCTGAATATTGATTAGTTAAATTATTGTTCACACTAAAGGCCCAGGGAGAGAAAAGACATGGTTACAGCTAAGAGATCACGGTTACAGGAGTGGAAATAAATTGCTGACAGGAACCTAGTGCAAATTTTACTTTCTGAACAGCTAAGCAATTTTCTTTTGCTGCAGGACCATGAACAGTGAATGATGTGACAGTTAACATTGGATACTTGCTCTGACCTCAGCTGGAAGAGCATTCTCCATTTTGAAAGGCTTGACTTCACATCTAGCAGCTACTATTTATTATTTCTGAGGATGACAGAGAAACTCAGATGCAACTTCTAAGAGGCTGGAGAAGGTTACTAGCTTCCTGCATGTTAACAGATTTGTGGCTCTTTCAGCCAAAGAAATCTATTGATGCAGACATACCTAATAAAAAGCCAGTTTGTCTGAACTCGAGACAGAATAACAGAACATTTTAGCTGACATACTGTTTGCATTTTATATTATATTTTATCCTGTTGTATCCTCATTTTTATTCATTAAATACAGATATGTACTATGACTTTCTGTACTTTATATGCAAGGTAATTTTCTATTTATTTTATTTGCTTTCAGGTAAACCTTTAAAATATGCAACCTAATGTGGATTTGATCTAGCTTAAAGTTCTGTAATGATGGATTTCTATGTCCTGAAAATAAACACTCTGACATGTAAAAGTGAGACAACTTAATTGACCTGGAAATTTATTTGGAAATACAAGTGAAAACATTACATAAATAGTGTCCATAATATAGGGTAATGACACAATACCTAAATACAGATAGTGGATGGACAACTTGAAATTAATGTTCTAGTTTAAGTTGTGATGATCCAGGAACCTGTGGTGGTCCTCATAGCAGTTTCTTCTCTCTCAAATATGCAAGAATATGTACAACTAAAGATTTAGTACTTATATACCAGTATCATGTAAGATTAATAGATAATTTTGGCAAGTAGCATCACCTTGGCTTCACCAAGGGCAAGTCTTGCCTGACCAACCTAATGGCCTTCTATGATGGAGTGACTACATCAGTGGACAAGGGAAAAGCTATGGATGTTGTCTATCTGGAGTTCTGTAAGGCCTTTGACATGGTCCCCCACAACATCCTTCTCTCTAAATTGGGGAGATACGGATTTGATGGATGGACTGTGTGGTGGATGAGAAATTGGTTGGATGGTCTCATCCAGAAGGTAGTGGTCAACAGCTCAATGTCCAGATGGAGATCGGTGACAAGTGGTGCCCTTCAGGGGTCCATACTGGGACAAGTACTGTTTAATACCTTCATCAATGACATAGACAGTGGGATTGAGTGCACCCTCAGCAAGTTTGCAGATGACACCAAGATGAGTGGTACAGTTGACACGCCTGAGGGATGGGATGCCATTCAGAGGGACCTGGACAAGCTTGACAAGTGGGCCCATGTGAAACTCATGGGGCTCAACAAGACCAAGTGCAAGGTCCTGCACCTGGGTTAGGGCAACCCGCAGTATCAGTACAGGCTGGGAGATGAAGGAGTTGAGAGCAGCCCTGTGGAGAAGGACTTGGGGGTACTGGCGGTTGAAAAGCTGAACATGAGCCGACAACGTGCACTTGCAGCCCAGAATGCCAGCCCTATCCTAGGCTGCATCAAAAGAAGCGTGGCCAGAAGGTCGAGGGAGGTGATTCTGCCCCTCTACTCCACTCTCATGAGACTGCACCTGGAGTACTGTGTTCAGCTCTGGAGCCTGCAGCACAGGAAAGACATGGACCTGTTAGAGTGGGTCCAGAGGAGGGCCACAAAGTGATCAGAGGGCTGGAACACCTCTCCTATGAGGAAAGGCTGAGAGAGTTGGGGTTGTTCAGCCTGGAGAAGAGAAGGCTCTGGGGAGACCTTATTGTGGCCTTTCAATACTTAAAGGGGGCTTATAAGAAAGATGGGGACAAACTTTTTAGCAGGGCCTGTTGTGACAGGACAAGGGGTAATGGTTTTAAACTAAAAGAGGGTAGATTCAGAGTAGATATAAGGAAGAAATTTTTTACGATAAGGGTGGGGAAACACTGGAACAGGTTGCCCAGAGAGGTGATAGATGCCCCATCCCTGGAAACATTCAAGCCAGGTTGGATGGGGCTCTGAGCAACCTGATGTAGTTGAAAATGTCCCTGATCACTGCAGGGTGGTTGGACTAGTCGACCTTTCAAGGTCCCTTCCAACCCAAACCATTCTATGATTCTATGATTTTAATTAGCATAATTTCATACATTTTTAAATCCATTAAATATTTGTTGTTGCCTGACTTGGAGGATTGCTCCAAGATATAACAAAATGAGGTGAATCAGTTTCTCCTTTCCTAAGCGAAACAAAAAAACCACCTCCTTTTTCTAGCCATTTTCCCTTGTCCAACAGAAAGTATATATTTCTTTCCTTACTTATTCACTCCTTTTCTCCTTTTTGTTTTTAATATGTACAATGTAACACCTCACAGTAACTCTCTCTACACCTCTGTCTTCATGCTAGGATGTGTACAGGTAACTCCTTTTTCAGAACCAACTACCTCCACCAATCCTACTCTCACCAGGATCACAAACTGTCCCTACTTAACTAAGGAGTTGGATGAGAGGATGGGATGAGATTTCTTGTAACAATTTAGGAGATTTTTTAGATTTGTTGTGGTTTTCAAGGAAAAGGAGAAGTGGGAGACATCATATTTGCTAAGTGTTCAATCTGGTCACTGGAGAGAGGTAGCTATTCGTAGAATGTCCTTGAAAGAACCTTCTTGCTACAAGAAGAAAACCTGTTACCTATGGCATGGAATAGAGATTTCTATCAGCTTTAGGGCTGATGAGAAAGAGTTGTTAGTTGCTCAGTTGACATAGGTAGCTTGTATATCCCAGCCTTAGGGTGGCTTAGGTGGCCTCAGACTCTTTCATTTTTAGACAGCTTTGTATGTCCCATTTGAAGTTCTGCCAGAATTGTAGTAGAATTATATGCTAAACAATGAACTGTACTTCCTTCTTTCCCCTGCCAAGCAATTTGAAACCCAGAAGCATCCTAATTTTAACTTTAATTAGAAAAACAGGACAGTTGAGTACAGACATATTTACAGCATGGCTCAGGCAAGGTCTGGGTGACCAGACCTGAGTTTAAATGGAGTGCAGAGGCTGCTAGCAATGCTGGTTGAGGCAGCTAAGGCCTATTAGTGCACTCAGAGCCCTGAAAAGTATACTGTTTGTCGTCGTTTAACCCCAGCCAGCAACTAAGCACCACACAGCCACTCGCTCACTCCCCCCTGCCTGGTAGGAAGGGGGAGAAAATCAGAAGAATAAAAGTGAGAAAACTCGTGGGTTGAGATAAGAACAGTTTAAGAATTACAATAAAATTAAGTATAATAATAATAACAATAGAATATACAAAGCAAGTGATGCATGATGCAATTGCTCACCACTTGCTGACCGATGCCCAGCCAGTCCCCGAGGAGTGGTCATTGCCCCCTGGCCAACTCCCCCCAGCTTATATCTCGAGCATGACATCATATGGTATGGTATATCCCTTTGGCCAGTTGGGGTCAACTGTCCTGACTGTGTCCCCTCCCAGTTTCTTGTGCACCTGGCAGAGCATGGGAAGCTGAACAAGTCCTTGACTAGTGTAAGCACTACTTAGCAACAACTAAAACATCAGTGTGTTATCAACATTATTCTCATCCTAAATCAAAAACACAACACTATACCAGCTACTAGGAGGAAAATTAACTCTATCCCAGCCGAAACCAGGACACTGTTAAAAATAGAAGATTATTTATACAGATAAGATTTTTCTAGGAGAGAAAGCTGCACTCATCCAACTTGCTGCTGAGTCACAGCTGCATGAGAATAAAGAATTTTAAAGTATGTTGGAGGCTTGAACTGCTATAAGGTACTTAATTTCTGAGCTTATTAATAATGATCCTATGGCTGAAAATAAATAAACTATTGACATGGAAGTTTTTTGCTTCATATTTACCAGTGCAAATTTTGCTTAATTTTCACTGATATCCCAGAATGAAGTGAACTATGTGGCCATGCATTTGGTAAAGACAGTCTCAAAAGAACTTATTGCTTTTTTGTACAGATGTGCATGCTGCCTTTTAGCTACCATTCTGTGAATTATTTTTTTCACAGGCATTTGCTAAACTAATTAACATGTCTGTCTGATTTGAGTACTGCATACCATAGAATACCAAATATACCAGAATTGCCATATACCATACTAGATGTCATATGTTCTGACATGCCTGACAAGCTTTCAGAAAAATGGAATCTTTATGTTATTCAAGGCACAGGGGTTATGCAAGTTAATCATAAAAGCACCACCATCTGTTGTGCATAATGTTCCACTTCTATTGTCCAAATGGGGAAAGGAAAAAAGAAAGTAATAATAATTTGGATACAGTAAATTATAACCCCTTACTTCCAGAAGATTTGTAACTGGGAGAAAAATTACTTCAGCCTTTAAATTGAAATTGCTTTTGTTCTGCAGAATTAAAAACAAACAAGCTGTGCCAGGAATGCATGTACTAATGAATGCCAGAGTCAGAAGTTATTCCACGCACAATAATGCAGCATAAAACCTTTCATATACACTTTTTTTGGTTAAGGTTAGTCATCCTTGATGTTTAATAGTATTCCATGTATCAGCAGCCAAGTGCAATTTACAAGGTTCCTGATTTCTGAAGTTCTGTCTGTTCTTTAGAGGTCAGGAATCTTGCAATTTTCACTGCTCATCAAACAAAAAGCAGAACACTGTTGAAAAGAACAGCAGGGGAGAGAGAGAGGAAGCAAAGATCAAAATGTAGCAGCAGGGAAGCAAGTGAAACAGCATGAAGAACTGGGTGACTAAAAGTACTAGTGAAGAGAAGAAAGCGGAGCTCAGACAATCAGTTTAAAGTGAGCAGCTAGTCTAATGTTTGCATGTTTGTCTGGAGCATTTGTACGTATTTTTCTGTTCACAGTTTTCAGAGTCTTTTTTAGTGTTCCCAGATGTGAAAGAATGCTTTTTACAATTTGAGGAAATTTAGTATAAACATTTTTTCTTTCTTTCATGTCTGAATGCATTTTTGATTACTGAAGAAAACTTGCTAAAAAACAAGTATATTGTGATTGTCTTGTTAATGTTTGCTAATATGCTTTTAATGCATCCTTGTAACGCTCATAAGACAATCTAAGGCAATACAAAATTACAAATCCTTAGACATGACATGCAACACTGGGACAGAGACCACAAGAAATAATGATATAGAATCATAGAATCATGGAATCATTTAGGTTGGAAAAGACCTTTAAGATCATCGAGTCCCACCGTAAACCTAACACTGCCAAGTCCACCACTAAACCATGTCCCTAAGTGCCACATCTACACATATTTTAAATACCTCCAGGGACAGTGGCTCAACCATGTCCCTGGGCAGCCTGTTCCAATGCTTGACAATGCTTTTGGTGAAGAAATTTTTCCTGATATCCAATCTAAACCTCCCCTGGCACAACTTGAGGCCATTTCCTCTAATCCTATCACTTGTTACTTACACAAGTGTACAAAGCATGTAGCAGTCATATATCAGAATATTTCATTAATGATTATTCTTGATTTTCCCATTACGAGTGTTGTTCATTTATCTGATACTTTGAATTAATATAACTGTTTTCATGCTTTTTATTATGATTGACCTTCTGGCCAGGGCCAAGTAAAAGATGTCTTTGAACAGACAAAAAGGATTCAAAAGGAACTTCAATTTATGTTCACTCTTTTAAAATAAAAATAATGATGTGAATTCTATTTTTTTTCTTCTCTACAATGTGATTATAAGTGAAACAACTGATCTTGTCTGAATCAAAATTACTTTTTGATGGCATTCTAAATATACATAAAAGGAAATAAAGACAATTTTAAGTTCAGGCTCTAAAAATGTTGTATGCATGAAAGTATCAAGAAATAAAATATTCCCAAACTTTTCCACTGTTTACCTGCTCTCATCTATTTAATCTTTTTTTTCAGTTTTCTGAATTGGGAAGTGAAAAGACCATGGTTGATTGCTAAGTCCTGTGATTTGTCAGGAAATTGAACACTTCAGTAGCATGGTGTCCAAGAAAGCAGATGTTTTTGAGAGTGGAGGGAAAGGCAGAAGATAAGACTCCTTTATGTAATGCTGCTGCCACAACAGAAGAGGTGCCTTATGCTAGACACACAGAATCGAACTAAATGGTTGAGGTTGGAAGGGACCTCTGGAGGTCATCTGGTCCAACCAAAGAGGTCAAGGAAGGCAACCTAGAGCCAGTTGCTCAGGACTGTGTCCAGACAGCTTTTGAATATCTGTAAGGAGGGAGACTCCATAGTGTCTCTGGGCAACCTGTTCCAGTGCTCAGTCACCCTCACAGTAAAAAATTGTTCAGAGGGAACCTCCTGTGTTTCAGTTTGTACCCATTGCCTCTGGTTCTGTCACTGGGCACCACTGAAAAGAACCTATCTCCATCCTGTTTGCACCCTCCATTCAGGTATTTATATACATTAAAAAAGATCTGCCCCCTGAGCCTTCTCTGGGCTAAACTGTCCCAGTTGTCTCAGCCTTTCTTCATAGGAGACATACCCCAGTCCCTTAATCACCTTTGTGACCACTTCATCACAGGCGTTTATCAAGCTGGTCAAACATGATTTCCCCTTGGTGAAGCCATGCTGACTACATCTGATGATTTTCTTGTTGTTCATGTGCCTCAGAATGGTTTCCAGGATTAGCTGCTCCATCATCTTCCCAGGGATTTAGGTGAGGCTGCCCAGCCTGTAGTTCTCTTGGTCCTCCTACTTGCCCTTCTTGAAGATAAGAATAACATTTGCTTTTCTCCCCATTGCCATGATGACTGATCAAAGATTGTTGGGAGAGGCTTTACAATGACATCTTCCAGCTCCCTCAACACCCGTCAGTGCATCCCATCAGGGTCCATGAACCTATGTATGTCTAGGTTGCTTAAATACTGCCTGACCTGATCGTCTTCCAACAAGGGTACATCTTCCTTGCTCCAGCCTTTCTCCCTGGTCTCTGGGATCTGGGATTCCTGAAGATCCATTTTGTTAGTAAAGACTGAGGCAAAGAAGGCCTTTTCCATATCCTGTGTAACCAGGTCCCCTGTCTCTTTGAGTGATGGGCCCACATTTCAATACTTAAAGGGGGCGTATAAGAAAGATGGGGACAAACTTTTTAGCAGGCCTGTTGCGACAGGACAAGAGGTAATGGTTTTAAACTAAAAGAGAGTAGATCTAAACTAGATATAAGGAAGAAATTTTTACAATGGGAGTGGTGAAACACTGGAACAGGTTGCCCAGAGAGGTGGTAGGTGCCCCATCCCTGGAAACATTCAAGGTCAGGTTGGACTGGGCTCTGAGCAACCTGATCTAGTTGAAGATGTCCCTGCTCACTGCAGAGGACTAGATGACCTTTCAAGGTCCCTTCCAACCCAAACTATTCTATGATTCTATGAAAACCATGAAAAAACCCATTAAAATGCTTTGTTTCATTTTCTGAAAGCATTTTTTCAAAGCCAAACACAACCACCTTTCAAATTCAGTGAAACAATCTTAAAGGAAAAGATTGGGCTTTCTTGTTTGTAATTTTCACAGGAGCAGGAATGCTCACAGAATAGGGTAATTTTTCATTACTTTTATGTGGACTCCAGTTGAGTTATTTCTTTTTCTGTGAAGCATGTGATTTAATGTGCCTGTTAATATAAATGTTCTGCTTACTTAGCTTTTCAGCATCCTAGCTAGCATTTTTACAGTCAGATTAAGTTGTTATGACATTTTCTCACCTAACTTCAGACTTTAAAATAGTTTAAATACCTACCTTTAGACACCTAGTGTGTCTAAATTACCATTGCAAATAGACTTATTCTTCTTAAGGAAACCATAATGTAATTTACACCTGAATATCTTCAGTTCTGCTCATACTGGTATTTTGTTCCACATTTTGTAGGCTGTTCCACTAACTGTATTACTGTGTTAGTTTGGTTTCTTTTGTCTTTGCAAACTTAGGTTTTCCAGATGTTACTGGAATTCAGCATGAAATAATTTACTGAAGTAGTAAGATATTTTATTATATTCTATTTTATTTTATCTTATTTTGATTAAAGAATTTTCATCTGTCCAGTGAGCTTTATTATGTCTTGATATGCAGCTTTGAAGTTTTACAATGACCCTTCAATATTTTACTTTTTTGAGCTTCATTATTCTACTTGGAAATGAAGCCCATCAATTCTCAATGTTTTGTCAGTCTACTCAACAGACATAGTAGCGTATAGTTACCTGATTAGTATAAGCATTTTGAAATACATTTGTAAATGTATTTCAGCTAGCCCATAGAGCTGTGGGTAGTAAAGAATGATACACAAAACTGCAATGATTTGCAAAAATGCCAAGGTTAAAGATTGCACAGATGGGTATTATGATGAGTCTTCCTAAAGGTACTTCTCTCTAGTGCAAAGACTTATCCTCACAATGTATTACTAACATGTTTGTCTGGTAAGTTTTAAAAGAAGGTATATGATGATAAAACTGTTTTATAACCAGTCTCCCATGTACAAATTGATCAATAACCAATTGCTTTCAAAACAAAGAATTAGAAGTATCACAAATTATATGTGTAGTTCCTTCTATAATGTTTTGAGTAAATGCAGTAATTGCCATTTCTTATTTTAAAATGTTCATAGCTGAGCACCAGATAATGTGTTTCACATATTTTGTTTTTCACTGTAGAATATTTAGGTGAGTTTCATGAGTCTTTTTTAGAATCTCTTGCTGTATTCCCTTTGGATACCATTTTATTCTTTTAATAGCTGTGGAAACTTGTTGGGGTTTTTTTGTGTAACACAAAGTGACCTTGTTATTGATTTCAAAAGGTACAGCACATTATCACTCTCAACATTTTTTATTACCATTTTCAATAGCTTATTTACAGATATTAGTAAGTGTTGCAGTGTTGTGTGAACTTGTTCCTCTAAGTTTTCTTTTTCTTTTTTTTTACCTTAATCTTCTACATTATGGAAGATTAATTTGACCACAAGAATTTGTATTCTAGTTGTGCATTTCCTTCCTTAAAGGATATGGTGCACCAATTATTTAAATGCATGCAAACAAATAATGGGTCGTTTTGCGGATCAACATGCCTTCACATTACAGCAAGGGAATTTGTTATTGCCCTGGGAAATGTGTTATATTATGCAGTAGAATTTAAGTTCTATGTATCATTTCACAATATTGAGACATTGGTCAGTATAAGAACAATAGTGTTGCTAGAAATTTTGACATCAAATAGAACAGAGCACTTACAGACTTCTTGTTCTTGTGTGATTTCTGAACAACTGACTTCAACCAGAAATATATTACCTGAAGCTGCAGAAGAGAAGTCTGTGCCACTAATAGTGAGGAGTAATAGAAGTAACTAGATTACTAGTTCTACTTCTACTAAATAGAAAGTAAGCAAAAGAAAAAGAGGAGTTCTGAGAAAATTGGGATGGAGTGTGGATCCGTATTATCAATGGATGGATTTTGTTGTAGTAGCAGTACTAGAAGAATGATCACAAATGTGGCATAGGTTCCTACAGTAAAAGCACATTCATCTGTGGAAGGCAAGGACACTGATTAAAAGAAATCTGTTCTTCAATACTAGACATAATCGATACCAAGACTGAAGTTCTGTTTCAGGGCATATATAGCTTAAAACTTGACTAAAAAAAAAGGAAGGAGGAAGCTGAGAAGTTGAAGGACAGTAGGATTTAGTCAAATACATAAGAAAGTTAATTTAACAAAAATCACTAGCTCCCTGATAAATCTCAAACCATGAACATTAAAGAGATTTTGCCATTTTATAGCTGCATATCTAATAGATATTTCAGGAAAATTCTTCAGATGTCTGTCTGCCCTGAATAAATTCTGGGAATTAAGCAGCCAAAAATTAATGTATAATGTGATGGATGTGAGGACAGGGAACTGGGTGTAAAAGAAGTTGGTACTTAGAATAGTTAGAATGAGCTTGCTAGGAAAGCACAGAATAAGCATGTTGAAAAGTTGGATCTCCACGATAAAAGGCTGTGCTGAGCTACTGGAAGATTTATTAGTAAATAATGAGGAGGAAGACTCTAACATAGACATTTGTGACAGTGACAGAATAAGAAAAATGAAATCTGAAAGAAAGACAAATACATAATACTTATCCAACAGAAAAGGGGCCTAAGAGGCAGGGAAATTATCATTGTCTATGGCAAAAGATAATTTTTTCCCAATTGGATGGGAAACAACCAAACTGGGAGATGAAGGACTCAGATAAAGATTCCTTGGGCAGCTAAACACTGTGTGATTATTTCCTGTGCTAGGAATCAGCACTGAATGTATAACTCTGAACCTTCACAACCTCTTCAACATTGATCATGTTAACATTTGCCAACTTTTAAAACAAATTTATTGCAGAGAAGCTGGCATAATTTCTGGACATTTCTAAATATTGTGTCATAAATATAGTACATTTCTAACTCTCTGGAACCCACAACTGCAACCCATGGTCACAGCAAGAGTGTTATACAATAGATGCACAAATGGTACTATATGCATTTAGCAGAAAAACTTATCCAGTGGGAATTATAGACGCAAATCCCACACTTCCTTTTTAGGAGTTCAGATCAGGCCTAAATCCAAATTGTTCATTACCTACTGAACTTGTTTACTTCGTAATAATACAGTTATTGTTCTCTACTACATAAGGAAGTTTTGTACAATTTCATATTTACATTTTAGTTAATTGTTTAAGATTGTATCTTGGTGTTTTGACACAAGGCTTTTATACTATCATACTACCCAGTGTCATAACAGCAGTGGATACATTAGAAGCATATTTTTAAAATAAGTAAGTCTGTTATTTGTTTATACAAACATGACACATATTCTTCTGAATTTTGGAAATATACTTTTGTAACTCTCCTATCAAAACAAATGAAAGTTCTTCTAAATCCCAAGAGTTTAATTATCAGAATATTACATTTGTATGAATTTATAATTACTTTAAAAATTTTTAAATAGTTTATTTTTTCAGGCACATTAGGTTTAGATAACTGTTCAGGGCAGGAATCTTAGAAATAGAGTCCAAATAAAAGCTAAAAGGTCATGAAACACTCAGAGCAGACAGGCAACTGTTTTACTCTTACAGAACCCCCTCTAAAAGAGATTCTGAGAGCTAAAAGTCAATGAATCTAACTTCCTTCTGTGGTAAACTGGTAGAGGGACCTTCATGTTTCATCTGGGAGGCCATGCTGGAGGCTTCCTGGTTTTGTAAGGTGGAGTGGGGTTGTGGCAGTGGGAAGTGCATCTCCTACTGCTGCGCAGAGTATACCCAGCCTCTGCTGACTCAGAGAAAGTGGACCAAGGCTGACCATTGCCACCCATTGTGGATGCCATGGGGCATGGAAGGAATTGGCTGTACAAAGCAATCAATCAGCCTTGAATACACTCCCCAAACAGCATTTTGTGTTATCACTGTTAGAGTACTGGACTAGATAGGTCTTTTTTCTCACCAAGATAGGCACTTATTATGTACTCAGACCAACCAAAATTTTGCATTCTGTCATGATTGGAAGCCACCGAGGCGAAGGGCTCCGGAGCAG